>OU964962.1:7865041-7890041 GCA_918808275.2 Dolichovespula sylvestris | reverse complement strand
ATACACACACACACACACACACACACACACACACACACACACACACACACACATGTGTGTGTGTATGTATGTATATAAGAAATGAGAATAGGACGATCAACGATTCGCATAAACGTTGCTACTGAGGACAACGACGTCGGTTCTTCTACCGGGTTCGTCGCGACCTCCGAGGAGTAGGGCGCATAGAAGGCGTCATATACTCAATGATGGCCTCTTCTTACGATCCTTGGTTGTATTTTTGCCAAATATCGTGCCGAGGACCCTTGAAACCGAATGTACGCCGAGCTTTCTGCGTATAGGTAAAGCTCGTAAAAGCTGGACCGATCTTGCCTCTCGTAGAAGTGCTTGGAAGGCTAAAGCTGCACCTGCTGGACTTTCGGCAGCACTGACCTCATAAAATTGACATCCGTGAGCCAATGACAGCTGTTGCCCCTCGTCCACGCATACCTCTCTGTAAAAGAAATGAAGAACAAAAAAAAAACAATGATATTTAACGTTTGTTTACTTGCGATGAATTTTTTCTTTCTTTTTTATTGGACCGAATTACTAAGATCGAAACACAATTTAAAAAAGAAAAAAAAATGACGGTGATAATAAAAAATGTTTTTTTTTCTCAGTAACTATATCGCACTTCGATAAATGTGATACGTATTTGTTCTTTTGTTTTTATTACTGAAATAAATTACTTTTGTTGATAATAAGTAGATTCTAACAAGTAATAATATAGTAGTTAATATATTCGTGGTAGATTGTTTTGAAGACAATTTTAGGAATTTTAGAAAGACAATTTTAGGAATTAGTAATTTAAAAAATAATATAAAATAAAATAAAAAATATAAAATAATAAATAAAATATTCTAATTTTTTTAAATTAGAACAAATAAATTTTTATATAACGTCTCATAAATGGATTACGTTAAAATGATACATCGATTATATTAAAAAAAAAAAAAAAAAAAAAAAAAAAAAACGAGTTCGCGTGAATAGATATATCTATACGATAAATAAAAACTGCGAGCGCGAGATTAAAAAATTATCGAGTTATATTAAATATTTGCAGAAAACAAAAACAAAAATAAACAAAAAAAAAAGAACGAAGAAAGAAAAACGACGATGATTCCTTTTTTTTTTTTTTTAGTTTCTCCTGCGATCAGGTGAAAACGTGATAAAAATAGGGACAAAAAAGAACACAATAATTCTATTTTTTTTTTTTTATTTTTTCTTTATTTTTATTATTTATTTATTTTTTTTTTTTTTGGTGAAACGTTTATAACGCTCGCCGTATGACGCATCCTCCCTCGCGAATAAAACATTTACGATTGTGGGATTCGTCAAAGTGTTCGTTGAATCTTTTCGTCGTACGTTTTAGTTTCTTGCAAAGTAACAGTCCACGGTAAGAAATCAAACGAGAGGATAGCCGGGAGAAGAATTTTTGAACAAAGGCGAATTAAGAAAAAAAAAAAAAAGAAAAGAAAAAAAGAATGCGCGAAAATGTGGATCCGCAGGAATTGGTGAGGGGCAAGGGGCAAGGGGAGGGAGGGCGAGGGAAATAAAATGTTCCAGAAGACTTCCAGAAATACATTTCTCTTTCTCTTTATCTTCGACTTTATTTCTGACATCCTCTCTCTCTCTCTCTCTCTCTCTCTCTCTCTCTCTCTCTCACTCCCCCCCCCCCTCTCACTCTCTCGTTGTTCAAAAAATAAAAGAAAAAAAAAGATATCCGGATGTTGAAATAGGTACCATACATGCTATAGTGGCAGGAAGTTTTCAAGGTTCAAAAAGTGTGTTCGCGTGACGATTGAAATATAAGATCATGAAATTGGCAAGGATCGAGCTATTATAATGTTTACCATAAACGAGAAATGGTAAGAGGGATAGAGTTAGAAAGAGAGAGAGAGAGAGAGAGGGAGATAAAGTTATTAGAGAAGTCACGAAGGGATCAAGTTTATAAAAGAGATGTTCGGTACAAATGATCTAACAACTACCTTACCTATAATGATCGGATGATATTTAACATAGATCACATATGTAATTGAATCTATAGGATCTATAGAATACGAGAAAGATATTAAAAAAAAAAAAAAGAAAGACAGAAAGTGCTTAGTATAAATATGTGTACGTATTAATTATTAAAAAATGAAATTATTGTTATAATTATTATTGTTATTATTATTATTATTATTATTATTGTTGTTGTTGTTGTTGTTGAAATATAATCTTATTATTATCAAAATTGGTGATATAAAAATATCAAGTAATTAACATATGAAGAAACGACGAATGAAAGAGTTGTAATAATATATTTCGAAAACGCGTAAGAGGAAATGAGATGGTGGAGAGAAGAATATTAAACAAGTGATAGAAAAAGAGAGATAGAGAAACTGTCAAGGTAAAAGAAAAATTATTAATAAAAGGATCTCGTTAATAAATATGCTTTTATTAATTATAAAAAAATAAATAAATAAATAAAAAAAAAGAAAAATATTACCATCGTTATATTATCAAAAGTCTTGTTGATATAACGCGATCATTGTTAATAAGTAGAGAAATACGACGAATGATGATGATAATAATATTACTACAATCTGTCGAAACACATATCCAAGAAGAAAATGGATGGAATAATGAGAAAGAGTGTGTGTGTGTGTGTGTGCGTGTGTGTGTGTGAGAGAGAGAGAGATAAAATGTTTGGAATTTCGCCAGGTTAAATGAGAGAGAAATAGAGAGAGAGAGAGAGAGAGAGAGAGAGAGAGAGAGAGAGAGAGAGAGAGAGAGAGAGAGAGAGAGTCTGTAACACCACAGGATATTTATAATAATATGTATTGCAAGCATATAGCGATACTAACAGAAGGGATCTCGATCTTTTTCGCTCTCGATCTTAAAGAATGAAAGGAAGAGATGGAATGAGAGAGAGAGAGAGAGAGAGAGAGAGAGAGAGAGAGAGAACGAAAGAACATTTTAACGTATTTCAGGTCTGAGCCATCGTACCCTTTCCTCTCGGTCCCTCCCTCTCCCCATTCCCACATGATATTTATGGTGGCAATTAAATTCGCGAGAACACACGATACTCTCAAAGAAGTCTAAGAGAAGAGTGCGCAAACGCGTAGGAAGAGGCCCTCCTCTCGATTGTACGTAAACATATATTCATGTATGTATATAAATATATACGAATGTATTTATGTATGTATGTATGTATGTATGTATGTATGTATGTATGCATGTATGTATGTATGTATGCATGTATGTATGTATGTATGTATGTATGATGTATGTATGTATGTATGTATATACGTGTATTACAGACGAACGTTAGTTTATCTCTATCTCTCTCAATCTCCAGATACGTTTTTGCTCATATTATTTACTTCCTCCGTGTCTAGCAATTTGATCCTGTTCTGGACGCGATTAATAAAATTAAAAAAATAAAAAAAATAAAAGAAAGAACGAAAAAGGAATTAAATGAATATACAGATAAGGCCAATAATAGGTCGGATATCTTCGTTGCTTTAATTACGAATAAACGCGAGAAGAGTTGTTCTATAAATTCGAACAAAATGGTATAATTTAATTTATAGATTCTTAAAAAAGATCGTACGTATGGTATGTAGCTATTTTGAAATGAATATAGTGAGGATAGAATTTCTTGCTTTTGTTATTTTTTTTTTTTCAAAATAGTATGTGAGAGAGAGAGAGAGAGAGAGAGAGAGAGAGAGAGAGATATGATTTTTTCATTTTTCAAATCAATAGTTAAGGTGAGATAGGATACTCGTATTAGCTTTGAGATTCTTCTCAACTCGGGCCAAATGTAAAATATCAATAACGTATATGCGTGTTATGTGTGTGTGTGTGTGTGTGTGTGTGTGTTTACGTATTAGTATTTGTTTCGTCACGACTCTTAACAGGAGAAGCGGAAAAGGGCGACAAACGGGTGAGCCTCTCGACATTTCGAAGACACCAGGCGAATCATGACAATGGCGAACGCCTCGACCTTTAAACACCGACGGCGAAGAGGACATTGAGAAAAAGAGAGAGAGAGAGAGAGAGAGAGAGAGAGAACGTCGATTATACGCAAATATACGCAAATAAGAGGATAACTTGCTCGATACTATACACCAGAATATGTTAAATCATGTTTTAATGGATTTTCTTTTTTTCTTTTCTTCTTTACAGAATTTTCATGAAACGAAATTAAGTCTAGGTTGAAAGTTAAGTTAAATTTATTTATTTTGAAAATATTTATTTAAAAGAAAAAAAAAGAAATATGGATATACATATATACATACATACATATATATATATATATTTATTTATTTATTTATTTATTTATTTATTTTTTATAATATATATTATATATATATATTTTATATTATTATATATATTATATAGATTTTTGTATAATATATATGTATATGTAAGAGAAAATTGGAATAATATTTTGTGCCGATTAATTGATAGAAAAAAAAAAGAGAGCACTTATTTTGAGGAAAATATGTGGGCCATCGAATTTGAAGAAACAAAAAGAAAAGCAACCAAAATTATGAAAAAAAAAGATGACGAGATAATAAAGATGATGATGATGATGATGTTGATTATTATGTGTACATATGTGTTTTCTTAACCATTTCCACATTTTATAGAACGAACAAACAAAAAGATTAGGAAGAGAGAGAAAGAGAAAGAGAGAGAGAGAGAGAGAGAGAGAGAAGAGATATTCTCTAATAGCTGATTTCAATTTTTGCCCTTATCCAAAATTACGATAATGATAACGATGAAAATAATACTAATGACAATAATAATAATAATCATAATAATAATGCATAATTTGTGTTCATGAAGACAACGTTCGAGTGAGTGAGTCTTTAAGTTTCTTATGGGGAACGCTGTGTTTTCTGGTCGAGAGTCCGGACATTAACCGTGACCTTCTTCTTGAATTTCTTTTTTTATTATTTTTTTTTTTTTTTTTTTTTTTTTTTAAATAAGAACGTTTAACAATAAGGATAGCTCGAGAACAACTATATAATGCAGTCTGTTCTCACAATATATGCATATAGATATGTATGTATATACGTACGTATGTACAGGGCGACTCATTTTAAACGACATGATCAACTATATTCGACACTATTGTTTGCTTCAGGGAGAGGGTGGGTTTATGAACGAGCGTCTCAAATAAAATTGAGGTTATGACGTCTTGAAATTTAACAAATTACGTAACAGCAATAATACAATCAATTTTCCCCCGCAAACATCTGATATCCAATGAACTAGTTAATCGATTCTTTTTTTCCATGTATTTTCTTTTCCTTTCCTCTTCTTTTTTCTTTTCTTTTTTTTTTTTTTTTTATTATGTATCCATCCGTTCCCACATAAATTTTTGAAGTTGTAACGATTGTAAGCGCAGTAAAAGCAGTCAAAAAGAACACCATTGCAAATACACGGTTTGTTCAAATTTCAATAGCCCATACCTCGATGAAACGACAATGAATAAAAATATACACCGTATATGGTCGTTGGTTATTTTTATTTTTTCTTTTTTCTATTTTTTTTTTTTTATATATATATATATAAATTCTCCACAATCTTTATCGGATATAAAATATCGATCCCCATTAAAAAAAAAAAAAAATAATAATAATAATACAAAAATAAATGGTTTCTTATATTAATAAACGACATTCTCCTCGTAATAGCTGGAACAGATATTATTTACGTTGTCCCATGAAAAAAAAAAAAAAAAGAATAAAAAAATAAAAAGGAGAAGAGAAAAAGAAATAAAGAAACGAGACAACATATGTCCGAAACGTTTCTTAAATAAAATCAAAATAGAGGTATCCGATATATTCCGGTCATATCGTTTAAAATGAAACACCCAGTATATATCTTTGGTACGTATGTATGTACGTGCCGCCGTAAAACTAACGGAGTCCGACTTATCGTCGTAAAACATCCTTTACGTTTCCCTATCTCGCATAACGTTCGCGTAAAGGGCCGAAAAAAGATGGCGAGGTAGGAAAGGAGATCGTTACCGGGCTTACGATTATCTACAGTATGTAAAAGTGAGAAAAAGATAGATAGATAGATATAGATAGAGAGAGAGAGAGAGAGAGAGAGAGAGAGAGAGCTCGTAATATGAGAATGAAAAGAGAGAAGAGTAAGAAAACCCCCCTTCGTGTTTCTCTCGTTAACGACAATCCACATTCCTAGGGGATATCATCGTCCGGGAAATTCCTGTTTCTCTGTTGGAGCTCTAGTCGCCACCAGGAAAATAAAGGATGTCTATCGAGCGCGATATCCGGTTCACCTACGTGCCTTTCAAGAAGGCCATCTTGCATATTCTTAGTTTGATTACTTTGATACCTTACTCTTGTATCTTTTTCTATCGAGAAATTGAATAATCGTGAGTGTGAAAGAGATAGATAGATACATAGATAGATAGATAGATAAATAGATATAAAAAGAGAGGGAGAGGGGAGGGGAAGGAAGAGAAATTAGAAAATAAAAGAATAGAATAATAGACTTTTAATATATATATATGTTTTTATATATGTGTGTTTGTTATATATTAGATATTTAACAAAATATATTGCAAACGAACAACGCATTTAAAGAGGGAGATAGATAGATAGATAGATAGATAGATAGAGAGAGAGAGAGAGAGAGAGAGAGAATATGATAAAGAAAGGATTGAATAATATATAATACAATCTTAATCGTGTTAAGGTAAATACATATACGATGAATAATATAGTGATAAGATATAACAAATATAATGCAATATAATGTGTGATGAAAAAAATATGTTATACAGATAAATAAATTGTGCAATTAAGAGAAATAGAGAGAGAGAGAGAGAGAGAGAGAGAGAGAAACAGAGAACGAGAGAAAAAGAGGTGAAAAAAATAATTTTGAAATATTTCCTTCGTTCATAGATCTACTATACTTAAAAGCAAACGCATACTTGTAAATGCAATCGATAGGCAAAAAAAAAAAAGAAAGAACAGAAAACGAACGAACGAATCTAAATATTATTTAAAATAAAAAGAAAGATATACTTAAAAAAAAAAAAACGGGCACACGCACACACACACACATACGCGCACACGCAAAAAAAATATGGGAAAAGAATAAAAGATGCACTTCTATTTATTAATAACAAAACTGAGAGAACGTCGATAAGAAAGTTTTAATTGTATCGAAATAAATGAATCGACTAAAATAGACGGAGACAGATTAATAGAGTGATATTAATTATTATTGTCCTGGCAGTTTAATAGGATAATAGGAAAATAAGAGAAAGAAGAAGAGAGACAGAAAAAGGGATAAAAAAAGAAAGAAAGAGAGAGAGAGAGAAAGAGAGGAAGAAGGTTATCGTCGAGGAGCAAACCGATAAGGACTACCGTAGCTGAGTCGTCAACTTTCTCTCGTTCGTTCGCAGGCACGCATTGCAAGAGAGATGCACTTTGCACCGTGAACGATGCAACGAGATGCAACGAGATGCAATACATAAACCATGTCAAAGATCCTTCAACGACTTCGTTGAATTGTTTTCAAGAATCCGATATGAAAAGCTATTTATTGATTGATCGTTTCTACCATTCATTATGCGTCTATCTATGTATGTGTATGTGCATATATATATATATATATGTTTGTGCGTATATATATGTACCTTGTGTACGTTCTGAATGATGGAGAGAGTAAAGTGAATCTGTATTTTTTTTTTTTTGTTCAAGTCTCCTCCTCACGCTAATTAACGTAACGCAAAAAATATGTTAGTTAATAATAGAGTACGAAAAAAAAAATAGAGACGAGAGAGAGAGAAAAGAAACAATGAACGTAATTCCCTTATGTCGTTTCGTTTTGTTTTATTACTCTTGTGAAAGAAGATAAGATGTAGCAAGAAGCAAAAAGATCACAAGAGAGTTCCCATCGCATGATTCGAAGAGATTCTCACGTTGATTCTAAGATGTAAGGAAGAATGAATGAAAATAGGTAAGAAAGAAAAAAAGAAGAGAGAGGGAGAGAGAGAGAGAGAGAGAGAGAGAAGAGGTACAACACAAAATGTTATTTTCTAACTTTCACTTAGTCCAAACAACGCAATGCCGAACGTCGTCCTTTTCTTGCGTAAATATATATATATATATATATATATATATATATATATATATATATATATCATCGTATATATCGTGATCATCGTCATCATCGTGAGACTAATATATATTTCATTGTTAAATGAATTGCGGATGTTGTTGTTTCAATGAAAAAATTATCAAAGTTCTTTGAATAGATTCATTCACAGGAGACGACGAACGATTAAATTATTGTTTCCTTATTGCTACTTCATTATTATTTGCATTTTTCATCTGATGAAATGATGTGTTTTCTTTCTTTTTTTTTTTTTTTATTATTCACACTTTTCTTATCTCTATTTTCACTTTCCACATAATTATTCTCATTACGATTATTTATAAACGATGATAAAGTTTTGTAACGTTTATCTCAATTTGGCGTGTAAATTGATATTAAGAAAAAAAGAAGTGAATTGATAATAACAGAAAAAAAGAGAATAAGAAGAAACTGAATCATTGAAGAATCGACATATATATCAAACAAATATCCTAATACGCCATACAATTTTTTTCTTTGCTTTGTGTTCTTTTTTTTGTCAGTATTATTATTCTGTTTTCTATTTTATTTTATTTCATTTGATTTTTTCATTCAATATACGCCCGAACAACCACGATTTAAAAGTGACGTATATGCATAATGGAGTCACAGTACCGAACGATGAAAGTGAAAATGATGAAGGGAAAAGAGAGAGAGAGAGAGAGAGAGAGAGAGAGAGAGAGAGAGAGAGAGAGAGAAGACGAAGAAAATAAAGGAAAAAAAAAAAGGATTCAATCATCGGAGTTTAAATTTCAAGGATCGACAAAATCCGATCGAACGATAGAAGATAATTCTTCCAACGTCGATGGTGAACGCCGACATCGATCGTTGTGATCGATTCGTCGAGCGGGTGGGCAGGATCACCCAAGTCGGTCATAGTCTACTGAGAAAGAAAGAAAGAGAAAGACAGATAAAGAGAAAGAAAGAGAGAGAGAGAGAGAGATGGACAGATAGATAGAGAGGTAGTAAACAGATCTGTCGTAGCGGAGATCGCGTGAACGGTTTCTAGGTGAGCGACCACTCGACCACTACCGGGTGTCTCGCTTGAAACGATCTCTTATGTCGGGTTGTGGTCGTCGCCGGCGCCCCGTTTCGCGTTTCATGCCACCGCCAAACGTGTACGACGTGAAGGGGCTGAAGGGGGCCAATGAAAAGTCAAGAAGCCAAATAGAGAAACCAGAAAGATATATATATATATATATATATATATATATATATATATATATATATAACTGGACAGAATAAAGTTGTCGGGCTAAACTATTTCATCAACGGTGAAACTGGTCGGAGTAAAAGATGAAAATTAAAACCGAAAAAAAAAAATAAACAGGGGAAAGAGAAAAGAAAAGGAAAATAAGAAAAAGAAAAATGGAGGAATTTTTCCTTTCTTTTCTTTTCTTTTTTTTTTCTTTTATTTATTATGGAAGCTTAAAATTGGGAAAATGAGAGAGAGAGAGAGAGAGAGAGAGAGAGAGAAAACGGGACAATAAAAATCGTGGTAAAATCATTTCGGCGACGAAAATGATATATCTGAGCAAATAAAAAATACATTGAAATAAAAAATAAAAAATAAAAAAAAGAAAATTAGTCAGAAAAAAAGAAGAAGAAGAAAGAGGAGCGAAGGAGTTTCGAATCGCTTTATTTGTAAAGTCACCCTTCATATATTATAAAAACGGCATTTTCTAAAATTTAATTACAATGAACATCCTCATCCCCCCCCCCCTCTCTCTCTCTCTCTCTCTCTCTCTTTACACGCAGAGAAGAAAAAAAATTATTAATGAATATTAATTTGCGTTTATAATAGAAAATATAAAAATATAAAATTTTCAATTACCGCGATATAAATGTTTCCGTATATGAATATTAAAAACAATGAAGATTCGACCAATAAAAAATAAGAAAAAATAAAGAAAGAGACAGAGACAGAGATAGAGAGAGAGAGAGAGAGAGAGAGAGAGATGCAAAATGGGCCAGTGAAATAGTAACGAATCACATCGACTGTGATACCGGCAATAACGGATATGGGAAAATAAAAACGCGGATAAAGATGAAAGAGAAATAAAATGAATGGGACGATGGATAAGTACGAAAAAAAAAAATAGGGGGTAAAAACGAAAACGAAAACGAAAACAAGAAAAGGAATAAGAAGTAAGTGAAAGAGAGTGGGGTAGGGGGAGAGGGGAGGGGAAAGAACGTAATGCATAATAGGAAGTAAAGACGGGTTAAGAAGGATGGAGGAAATGGTAGGGAAAAGGAAAAAGGAGAGGGAGCTAGAAAGAAAAGAAAAGAAAAGAAAAGATAAGAAAAGAAATAATGAAGGTAGTATAAATCTCGAATCGCGTGGCTCACGCGAAATCATGCGCCCGTATAGATTGCGATTTGTGTAGAGGACGAGTGGCAACGATGGATCCTGTTACACCTCCTCGGAGGCCGGCCGCTAATAATCGCTATGTTGGAAAGTGAACTGACTTGAGAGATTAATAGGCCAAACGAGAGTACGTGGAAAGAAAGTATCTGTACTTATTATATACCAGGACTTTGTGTGCCAAGTCCCACCATGAGAGAATTGGGGGAGGGGAGGGGTTGAGGTGGTAGGACGCACTCTTTCCTTATACACGCGATAAATGTGTATAAGAAAATGAACGAGATTTTTCAACGAGAAGAGAAGAGGAAGAAAAGAGAAATAAAAATAAAAGAGAGAGAGAGAGAGAGAGAATCAAATCGATGTTCAATCAACAACCTGTAGGTTGGTTGATCGTGAAATTATTGAATTAGGTGTCGAACCATGTCGATCTTCTGAACCTTGTATCTCATCGTCTCTCCCGTGTCTATCCTTCAATTTCACGTTGGCATTCGTGAAAATTTCTTTCGCGAAACGTCTTTAAATCGAAATCATTATACTTTCGGCGTCTACGCTTCGATAGAATCATGGAATGGTGTATCATGGAATCCTGAAACGTTTCGTTCCTATTATTTTCTATATGTTTTGGATTTGGATATATATATATATATATATATATATATAAAGAGAGGAAGCTTTTAAAGAAAAGCGCGACATAATCGATCGAGTGTGATTTTCAGTAAAACAAAACAAAAAATAGAAAGGAAAAGAAAAAAAAATGAAAAAACAAAAAAGAAAACTCATTTTACCATCGAGGCAGATCTCTTTTTAAAATGTTATCGAATTCTAATCGAAACGAATGTATCATTCTTCTATTTTCGTCTTTTCTTTTCCTTTTCGATTAGAAATACGAAAAGCTTTGAAAGAAAAGCGCGATGTAATTTTCATTGATAGAGTTTGACAGATGAAAAAAAAAAAAAAGAAAAGAAATCTCACTTTACTTTCGAGTTATCTCTTTGAAATATCATCGAATTCTAATCAAAATGAATGTAATTATTCTTTTCCTTTTTCTTTCTTATTCCTTTTCGTTTAGTTATAAAGTAACCTCTGAATGAAGAGTGCAATGTAATTTTCATCGAGTGAGATTTTCAGTAAAAAAAAAAAAAAAAGAAAACAAAAAGAAAATGAAAAAAATCTGATTTTACTTTCGAGATCCCTCTTTAATATATCATAGATTTCTAATACAAAATGAAAATTTCTTTTTTTTCACATCTATGTATATATATATATATATATATACAAATATTTTTTTTCGAATCAACCAAATCAAATAATAATAAAAATAATAAAAATTTTAGTTATTGATCGACCACATTAAATAACAACAACACAACAACAATAATAATAATAATAATAATAATAATAATAATAAAAAATAATAATAAACTTATTTATATACATTTTTAATATTAAAATTTATAAACAAATTTATACACATATTCGTTACAATTAGTTCCTATTCGAATTAGTTATCGAATCTTTAGATCGTATCTTCCTCTTTAAATGGCATACGATGGCTCTCTGCCAAGATCGAAAATAAATTTTCTTTCTCTCTCTCTCTCTCTCTTTCTCTCTTTAAGAAGATAGAAACGCAGCATCCGAAAGGAACTCGATTCGTGCAAGGATCTCGATCTCGATCGTCCAGTGACCTCTTCGACGTGCCGTTATAGAGTACTTTTCATATACATTTACATACATATACATATATATATACATATATATATATATATATATATATATATATATACACATATATATATACCTATATTATATATAGACTCCACCTATTCCGAGTTACCTAATCCTCTCGAATTAACAGCTTTCGCGTGCACTTAATGACGATTGAGTTTAATTATAGACCAGCATTGATGACTCCTCGATATTACGAATGTTAGTATTGATTAAATAACATTGAATTGTACGTGCCAAGGTATAACGAGCGTTTCTCTTTTTTTCCTTTTTCTTTTCTTCTTTTTTTTTTTTTGTTTTTTTTTTTTTTCTTTAAATCGAATTAAAACGGACGGCTTACCGTGCATGATCCAGATCTCTCTTATTGCCGAGCAAGAGTGCAGTGAAGTAGGATGGTAAACGTAAATCCGCAAGCTGTTTTAAAAGTCCTCTTGCTTCTTGAAAGCTACGTTTACATGTAACGCTGTAAACGACGACGAATGCCTCACCCCATCTTATGTGCGAATATAGGCAACCGTTTTCCTAAAATAAAAATAAAAAGAAAATAATAATAATAATAATAATAATAATAATAATAATAATAATAATAATAATAATAATAATAATAATAATAATACAACAAAATCAAATATATGCGTTGAAGTAGTTGTGCTTTCGATGGAAAGTATAATGATTAAATCTATACGATTAGTTACGTGAAATTGATAATCGAATTGAACCTATTCGTCGGCGTAGATGATAATTAAAATAATAAAATCGATATTGTTTGTTTGTTTTTCGATTGTAATCGTCAAGTGTTCGATGATAGATTTTCATAATCGATTTTTAAAGATAAAACTTTCGTTAGGGATTTATATAACATTCGTATGTTAATTTATCGAATTTGATGTATCATAAATTCGATCGGAAATTTTAATTGCAATTATACGAAATTAACAATTGATTGGCAAGAGATTCGTAATGAACGAAATATAATTTTCTGATCACGTTCGACGGATACGAATACGTCGGATGAATTTAAATATCGAGAATAACGAAATAAAGAAAAAAAAAAAAGAAAGAAAAAAAAACTGGAAAAAAAAGAAAATTATCCAATTTTCCAATGTTAGATTCTAATCACGCCTCGTAAGAGAAGAAATCTTCCGTAGGAAGGAAATGTTTGTTTTTTTTTTTTGTGGTGCTCACCAGAACCGGCTAACAATGTGGATAATTCGAGAAGATAATCGAAATCGGTAGTGCTTAAAAGGAGAACCTTTTCTCAAGTTGACCTTTGACTTGGCGCTTAGAGATTAGAGAAGGTAAAGGAGTGAGAGAGAGAGAGAGAGAGAGAGAGAGAGAGAGAGAGACTTCCGCCGCGTTGGAACCGATCGCTTTGCCATGTATTCCGTTTTAATTGCTAATTCATGGATCACGAAGGAAAAGACGTAGAAATGCGATACCGTCTTATTCGTAATTTGCACGATCGAAAATTACGAAAATGATGCTAATGACCAAAAATCGTTAGATGTAGATACTTTAGGTCAATTTCAATTAATTAGGATAATATTTTATTTTTATTTTATTATTAATTTTACCGTTCAATCGTCACGTTATTTTATGTCGTAAGTTTATATATATATACTTTTTATATATATATATATTTTTTTAATTCTTTTAACTTAATTTAATCACGTCTAACTTTTATGCATCTATCGTTATCTACGTACTTTTAATAATTTGATTAAAATTAATTGATAATTAATTTTTTAAATTTGTAAGTCATTGTTTCTTTCAAGCAAGATTAATTTAATCAAGATATATATATATATATATATATATATATATATATATTGATATTATATAATAAATGATATATTTTATTATTATATAATAATTGATATATATATATATATATATATATATATACATAATATATATATTTTTATTGATATTTCCATTTATATATAAAAATAATAATAAAAAAAAATAAAGAAATAAGAAAGGAAAAAAGATCACGAGAGGAGGAAGAACGAAAGTGGGGGCGATGAGCGCAAAGTTGCGCTTCAACTTTCGATCCTCAACACGGAATCGTGAATTGACCTTCGACCCTAAGCCGAAAGAAACCCCGTGTCTAAACGTAAGGACTTTCGAGAGTCTAGGAACGGTCGGGACCGCTCTAATTGCTAATGCATCGATCACGAGACGAAAAACGTAGCTTGCATGAGCTATTCCTTCTATTTTCTCTGGTAATACAGTAAACACAAACGAATGGCGTCTCCGGCAGAAAGACTAACAGCGGCATATCAGCAACAGCACCACCACCACCACCACCACCACCACCAGGAGGAACGGCGTCAGTGGCGGTTGCAGCAGCGGCATCGACTGCATCAACTGCATCAGGAGCAGCAGCAATAGCATCAGGATCAGCAATAGAATCCAATGAAAGAGAGAGAGAGAGAGAGAGAGAGAGACCGTTTCAAGTTTAACGACCCACGGAAGCTGTCGATTCTCGTGGTCGTTCCAATGCTTTCCCATTGACCTGGCACTGACAGCACAGCCGATAATTATTACCAAGGAACAGGATCGACGGGATCGTGATCATCGACATTTTCTTTCTCTCTGTCTCCTTCTTCTTCTTCTTCTTCTTCTCTTCTTTCTCTTCATATACATATATATATATATATATATATATATATATATATATATATATATATGCGTGTGTGTGTAAGTATGTAGAGAAGAGAGGACGAATCGTGTGCATAGAGTTTTATAGGTTTGCCTTGCTGAACCTGGCCCTGAACCTTAGGACTCGTTGGACGATACAACACGTGATCGTAGGAGGTCGATCGATAGACAATAGAAATCGTCATGTGTGTGTGTGTGTGTGTGTGTGTGTACACGCGCGCGCGCGTGTCTATATAGTATAATAATCAGAATTTGTGAAAAGAAAAAAAAAAGAAAAACTATCACCGCGTTAATATTTATCAAGAACGATTGACAATTAATTGGACGAGAGTTAAATCTGTATCGAAAGAAAGAAAAAAAGAAAAGGAAAAATAAGAAGAAGGAAAGAACGATTAAAACGCGATTCCTTTTATATCGAAATAGTTAGAGAAATTCATGGAAAGATCACGTGAAAGGTTTCTTCTTTTTCTTTGTTTTTTTTTCTTTTTTTTTTTTTTTTATTTTATTGTGTCTTTTAAAAATTAATGTAACAAGGGTTGGATTTGTATAAGCCAAAAAAGTATATATAATTAAAGTAATTTCTTTCATTTCAGGATCGTTAAAGAAATTAAAAAAAAAAAAAAGATCACGTGATTTAGAGAGAGTGAGAGAGAAAGAGAGACTCTTTTTTATCTCTCTTTTTTTTTCACACTTCTTAATTCTCACAAATTGCAGAAAATTAATTTAACAAAGGTGAGCCCCTCCCCAAAAAAAACAAACTCTCTCTTTACCTTTCTTTTTCATTTTCCAATTCATTATTTTTTTTTTTTTCCTTTCTTTCTTTTAATATCTCCTATCTCGCGTTTCGAGTGAAAAATAATTGATTCTTATAATCGTATTTGATAACATTGATCGATAATAATCATTCCTGGACGTTCTGCCTTTTGTGTCTGTCCGAAGAATTTTAAGAGGCTCTTCGAGCCGAGAAGGAATTTTATAGCAGGTTATAAATATAATGTCGTGACAAGGGGCGTGTATATTTACAGTCATTATTTACAGTCAAATATGTCGAATTAACATTGCGTGTAACGCGCTCGTAAATAAAAGCCGCGAAAGATAGAGACAGAGAATGAGAAAGAGAGAGTAGTTCGTAGTACTTACTCTTTAAGAGTCTCGAGGATACATATTCTCTCTCTCTCTCTCTCTCTCTCTCTCTCTCTCTCTCTCTCTCTCTCTCTCTCTCTCGTCTTCTATCTATCTATCTATCCTTTTTCATTTATATTAAAGATTCAATCGACTCGATCAAACTCATCTCACGTTCTCTCTCTCTCTCTCTCTCTCTCTCTCTCTCTCTCTTTTCTCTCTTTCTCTTAGATGTTTAAAAGCATAATCTTCAAGAAACGTATCAGAAATATTGATTAGTTAACGAAATAGCGAATAGTCGTCCATAAAACGAATAAGAGTTCATTTCTATTAATAACGGATGTATTTTTTCAAATAATTTAAATGGAATCGAGGATAAATGAACAAAACGATAATTTTATGTACACACACACACACACACATACACACACGTAAGATACATACGTATATATTTCAGGTTTGTGGGTATAAAAGAAGAAACGTTTGATTTTACGGTAAACCTCGAAACTTTCTACATTCGTTGCTGATTGTACACAAACACACATACACACACACAGAGACACACATAAATATATGTATTTATATTGATATGTATCTAACGAGGAAGAGAGAGAGAGAGAGAGAGAGAGAGAGAGAGAGAGAGAGAGAGAGAGAGAGAGAGAAAGAAGGACAATTAACCTCGATATCTATTTTCCTTAAAACTTATTCTACCGCCTTCGGGTGTTCGATAGCGTGGCTAACTTTGTCGTCTGTCTAATCGCGTGTCTAGAAAATGAATCGTGAAAATAGAAAAGAAAGGTGGTCTAAAAATAACTAAGGGATACTTTCGAATATCTACGATCGGATCGAACGACGAATCGGCAACATCTAACGGATGTCTCGTTAAATTCATAATATCAAAATTAATATATAATATATACACACGCTTTTACGCGTTTATTATATTTTATATTTTATAATTTGTACTTGTGTGTGTGTGTGTGTGTGTGAGAGAAAGAGACTGTTTGTGCTTGTGTCCAATGACATCGAAAAAATTTCGACAACTCTAAGAAAACATTCGAATTCATTTTTCATTCTAATCATTTTTACCTCTTATATCATTTTCCTTACATCCACTTAGCTTTCTCATTCTTTTTCAATTTTTATTTCCAACTTATTTTTCTATTTCATATATATATATATATATATATATATATATATATATATATATATATATATATATATATATGAAATATATATATAATATATATATAATTTAAATTATATATTATATATATTTTATATATATATTTTAAATTCATAATATATATATATATATATATATATATATATATATGATATATTTTAAATTCATTTATTCATTTATTTTTCCTTATTATTTTCCATTAATTATCATCCATCTCATTTTCCTATATCTCTTCTTCATTGATCTATTTTCTTTCTTCTTTCAAAACATTATTATCATTACTATCATCATCATCATCATCATCATCATCATCATTATTATTATTGTTATAATAATTCTCTGCCGAAATCCTTTTCTTTCTCCTATCCCTTCTACGTCCCTCAACGTCATATATCGATCCTTTTCCTTTTTTTCTTTTTCGTATATTTCACGTTACCGTCCATTCTACACCCCCCTCCCTCCCCTTGAAAATTTAAAACCATCAATCCTATCGAACTCTCTTCGACTGACGTTATTATTACGAAAATTTACCGCTTCTTGTTATTCGTCCTCCCCCACCCCACACCCCCACCCCATCCCCGTTCGACCGCAGTCCTTTTCTTCCATACCTCGCTAACTTCTCGTTCCGGTTTTTCATTCTACTCCAACGCATCAGAAAACAATACGTCACCGAGAGACTACCGCCTTCTAAACAGGAAGAGAACATGGACGTTCAGCGACGTTACGAGCGCCTTAATTATTATGGTCTTCTCTGTCTCATTGTTTCTTTCTTCGTTGAACGAGTACATAATTCTCTTTCTTTCTCTCTCTCTCTTTTCCTCCTTCATTGAACGAGTACATAATTCTCTTTCTCCCTCTACCTCTCCCTCTCCCTCTCTCTCTCTCTCCCTCTCTCTCTCTCTCTCTCTCTCTCTCTCTCTCTGTCTCTATGCCTCTATCTCTCTCCCCCATTCTCTCAGTATATCACAGTTTCCATCTGTCCGTCCCTATTTTTTTTTTTTTTTTTTTTAATGTAACGAGTAAGATCGACCGAACGAAGATGTAATTAAGACGACGAGGGCGAAGGGAAGATGAAAATAAAAGAGAAAAAAAAATAACAAAAAGAAAAATGAAAATAAAAAATAGAAAAGAAGGAACGAGACGAAGGAAATAAAGAGAGGAAACGACGACGAAGGAGGGTTGAGGTCGTGTTGTGTGGGTGCGGGAAGAAGGAGGGGAAGGTGCGGTGCGGCGACGGTGGGACGGGTGGGAGAGGGGGAGGGGGGAGGTGGGAGGGTGACCGACAACAGTGCTAGGTGGGCGGGAGATGACTTTTAGAAAATTCGATTTTAGTGCCGCAAGAAAGGTGAATCGTCGCAATAAACGTCTCGTTGAGTACCATCATGAGATCATTTTATGATGAGTCATTTAACTCTTCTTTAACGTGTGTCGCGCTTATTGCCAGTTCTCGAACGCGTCGTGAAAAAAAAAAGGAAAGAAAAAAAAAGATACACGAAAATTCCCTTACGGCCTATCGCCCGAGCCTTATGTGGACGTATAGAGGAGGAGGAGGAGGAGGAGGAGGAGGAGGAAGATTTCTCTATCGACGAGGGGGTCAGGGAGGGGGTGCAAAAAAATGAGGGTGAGTGGAAATTCTTCGTCTGTGCATTATGGCTATGCGCCACCGTGCAATGGAAATATCTACTGTTCTCTCGATGTGAGCTCGTGTATGAATGTAAAAATTATATTTCCAAGATGATGTGTGTGTGTGTGTGTGTGTTTGTGTGTGTGTGTGTTTGTGTGTGTGTGTGATTTTATATTTTTACGAAATTATTATTTAATGAAAATAATTGATTCAAACGTATAATAATGTTTCTTTTTGGCGTTTCTCAAAAAACACAACAAATTGTAATTCAATAAGAGGAGAAGTAATTCGAGTAAGAAATGAAATGGTTAATTTACAAAATAATATTTCGATATTATTATTTCAATATATAATTATATTGTATTATTTATATCATTAATTATTATATATATATATATATGTATATAAATATTTATTGGTTGATTATATATGTATAATCATATACGTATAATTTTACATATATTAATTAATAGATTACATATATAAATTATTCATACATAATTAATTATGTTCGTTACAATCAATTTCTAAGTTAACTGTTCAAAGATATGACCGATCCTTCGAAAATGTTGATTTTGAAATTAATCCTAATCGTTAATAATTATAACTTAATAGAAACGGTTGTGATTTCGTCGTATACGATTTTAAATCGGCAAGATTTTGGATATCGCATAACAGTGTTAGGAGAAGCGAGTTATTCAATTTATCAGCTCGTTCCACCTACCCCTCTCGTTTCTTCGTTCTATTCTTATTGCAACCCTTTTCTCTCGTTTGGCACGGCAACTCTTGGGACGACCTATGCTCGTTACTACGGTCATAAGTTACTTGTTACTGCCCTTTCTCCCTGAGGAGAGGGTGGAACCCGGTAGGAAGCGTATCGCTGTAAAACTACGAGTAATAACACTGTAAGTCATTGTCAGTGGTTACGGGATACAGTAACGCGGAGAGGCTTCCCCGTCGGGATAACGGGCCACTCCACCGCCCCACCTTATTTCGTCAGTTCTTGAAAATCGTCCAAAACTAAATCGAGATTTTATTAAAACAAAACAAAGGTAATAATGGCATTAACGACAGCGATTTATATATATATATTTGTTTTCTTGTTTCTTTTATCGCTCTTCACGCTAAGTTTCATAAATTATTTCTAATAATTATTCGGATATTGAAAATTTCGCGTTAATAGATATTTCAAAGATCGATTCGGTTATGGTTACGCTTCAAGTCTCGAAAATCGTTTAAAAGCAAATTGAGTTTTTATTAAAACAAAACAAAAGTAATAGTATTAATAATAGTACTATTGTTGTTGTTTTTTTTTATTATTATTACAAGTAAATTTTATACATCATTTATAATAAATATCGGATATTGAAAAAATTCATGGTAATAATATATTATAATAAACCGATCTGAATTTCTCTCGTCTTGAAAATCATGAAAAAGTCTACACTTTATTAGAAAAAAAAGAAAAATAAAGAAATAATAATAATAATGTTAATATTAATCTTTTATTTGTATATATTTTATATCTTATGCATAAATAAAAAAAAAAATTATACGCTCATATTATATCTTTCTTTCACAAAAAAATACAATAATAATAATCTTTAAAATGTCAATCAAAGGTTCTATCATTCAAAATGATTTCTTTTTCTCGTTTCAAGAAATAGTTAAGAAAAAAAAAGTTGTCAAGAATCATGTATCAGCTGTTTCCATAAATCCAATCGTCCTTAAAAATCCATTTTCGGGACAACTTTTACGATCGAAAATTAAATCATTAAAGAAAAAAATTGGGGGAAATGGTAAATGAGTGACTTTAAAGGAAAAAAAAAAAAAAAAAAAAAAGGAACAGAAAGAAAGAAAGAAAAGAAAAGAAATCTTTCGAAAATTAATTCCCGAACGATCTCTAGACGATTTTTATTTCTAGATCGACGAAAGGAAAGATCATGAATTATGGCAGTTCAGTTTCCATGACCCACTTTAAAGTATCATCAATCTAAGGAACATTATTCTACTTTACCCTATCTTTTACGATTATTCGAGAACGAAAATTAAAAAAATAAGAAATTAGAACGCATACGTAAATACATTATATATAAAGTACGAAGGAGTCAAAAGGAAATGGGTGGTATAAATACGAAAGAATAAAAAGGACAAAAAAGAAAACAAAGAAAAATCTATCGTTAAATTTAGAAGGTCGTTCGTAAAACGAACGTGAGGGAAACATAAAGAGAGAGAGAGAGAGAGAGAGAGAGAGAGAGAGAGAGAGAGAGAGAGGTCTCGTCATAGATAGAAGAGACGTGTTTGAAGAAGATGTAAGCTAATATCCAATGGGATACTTCACCACCCTTGGCGTCTACACCAATCTACGTCTATGTAACGCAACGCCCGCGCACGAATAGTTACGCAGAATTTACAAGCTCTTACATAAGTCGCATACTCGTCGCCCGGAAGAAGAAGAAGCTGTATGTATGTATGTATGTACGTATGTACATATGCACGTATGCACGTATGCACGTATGTACGTACAACGACGAAGCGTGACGTGGCACGATGCATAACACGATCGACGATCCTCGCGAGACTAGAGAATTTTTTTTGTTTCCGTTTTCCTCTTTTGATTTATTTCTATCTCCTTTTATTTCATTCCATTTATTTATTTATTTATTTATTATTATTATTATTATTATTATTATTATTATTATTATTATTGTATTCCATTATTTCTTCTCGTTGAAGGTTTCCGTCCGCTACGGTTGTTCGGAAACAATGAGCCTTTTCAAGGACACCGTAGGGCTCGAGTTAACACGATCGAACATAATCAACAGTCTCTAATCGATCGAAATTTTTCAAGATCAATTTTTCGCGGCTCTTGAAACTTAACGTGACATTATCTCTGTCAAGATTAAATCGAAAGAGAAAATAAAAGGAAAAGATTGAAAAAATGATATCGCAAGTGATCACTTATACCAACGACAATAATAAACAA
This sequence comes from Dolichovespula sylvestris, assembly GCA_918808275.2. Lineage (NCBI taxonomy): Eukaryota > Metazoa > Arthropoda > Insecta > Hymenoptera > Vespidae > Dolichovespula > Dolichovespula sylvestris. The sequence continues at coordinate 7,868,200 of OU964962.1, read as the reverse complement.
CGTGAATGATAAATCAATTGGAATGAACGACGTCGAGGATATCGATCGAGTATCGAACAACGCAATCGTAAATAAAAATAAGATGAAAATCTCGTATAGATTGAGATGACATCCGTCGAGATTAAATCGTACGTTGAAAGTAAAAATTAAAAGCTGATTAAAACATCGCTATTGTTTCTCCTCACTTGTAATAACTATCGATATAAACAATAAATTATGTGATAAAATATATAATAATGTTTATATGTTTTATTATTGATAATAATATAATATAAATTATATATTAAATATTAAATTATATATTAAATATAATATTTAATATTATTATTGATATAAATGAATGAAAGCCCTAGAAAACAATCGTCGGGTTGGATAAATTGATAAATTTAATTCTATAGAAATTTGTAGAGCACATATTTCAAGCTTAACACATCATTTGAAAAGATACAAGATTACGAAGAGAAAAAAAATAAATAGAGAGAGAGAGAGAGAGAGAGAGAGAGAGAGAGAGAGAGAGAGAGAGAGAAAGAGAAATAGAGAAGAACAAAAAAGAATTTTTCTCAAGAAGAGAAACATTGGCGTTATCAAGTGCAAGAAAGAAAATAGCGGAGGACAGTCATCCGGTCTGCGTTTATATATATATATATATATATATAAGAAGAAACATAACTCGTTTTCGTGGCGAGCGTACCTTATCCCGTGGGATCGCGTGGGTGTTAAAGCGCGCGGTGTCTCCCTGAGAATTCTCGCAAGGTTTTTCGCCCACTCTACGATCGATTTGGAATGAACAGTAAGACGACGATGACGACAACGACGACGACGACGACGATCGGTATATACCTACGTATGTACCTTTCGAAACCTATTTCAGGCTTCTCTCAGTTAACGGGTTCCTCTTCGTTAAAAAGACTACCGATCACTTTTTGTTCCGAACCATTTTACGAGCCACAATGACTACGCCATTTCCATTCATTGGGCAATTACATAAACTATGATTAAACTCCTTCCTCTTACGTCGTTGCTATTGTTCAAAAAAAAAATAAATAAAAAAAAGAAATAAAAGAAGAAAATTCGTTTCTTTCTTCCCTTTATTTTCATCTTTCTTTCCTATTTCTTTTTCATTGTCTTGTTCATTTTTCTTGATCTTTTTTTTCTCTCTCTTCTCTTTAGTTACGTCGATCGTGCATATGTATATGTGTGTGTGTGTGTGTGTGTGTGTATAAAAAGTAAATCGATCTTTTTGATTAAATACAGATAGATGGGGATTGTATAAAAGAAAAAGATGTGAAAGTCGATATCATTATTTTTTAGTTTTATCCTCTACAAACTGATTTTTTTTTTTCTTTTCTTTAATCGTAAATTAGAGAATCTGATTTTATTATTAATATAGATTTTACTTTGTTATTAAATAAATTTATTGCCATTATCTTTTTATTTGTATGTATGTATGTATATATATATATAAGTAAAAATTTTATAATGGTTTGTGCTTGGGAATAAAAGAAAAAAGGAAAAAAAAATTGTAGAAAAGGAAAATGTCTCTTTTATTTTTCATGTCCGTTTTCCTCGACTTTTTCTCTTTTATCTGGATCATTAACTCTCGAATGAAAGTGTCGTAACTTCATAAACTATACGTCAATATTAATCAGATTTCATATGAAAGAGAAGAAAGAAGGAAGAAAAGTATCAAGTGGAAAAAAAAACAAAATCATCGACGATTTAAAAAAAAAAAAAAAAAAGATTTCAATTATATATTTTGATTATTCATTTAAGATTACGTAAGATAAATTTTTAACAAATTTCCGTAGGAAAGAAACGAGATCATCGACGATTAAAAAAAAAAAATAAAAATAAAAAAAAAACAAAAAAGAGAATTAAAAAAAAATTGCAATTATATATTTCGATTAATTTTTGAAAATTTCGTAAGATAAAGTGGTTGATCGAAATTTCTAATCGAATGATCGAAAGTTCGTATATTACGGTATACATCTCGATAACAAAAAGATATATGTATATAGAGAGAAAGAGAGAGAGAGATAGATAGATAGATAGATAGATAGATAGATAGATAGAGAGAGAGAGAGAGAGAGAGAGAGAGAGAGAGAGAGAGAGAATATACCAGAAAACGCATTTGGAATCCCTACCGTAAGATCGATCGTTATTACGGCGCCTTCCTGTATACCGAATACCTCATTCGATAGAATGCAAAGCCTCCTCCTCCTCCTACTCCTCCTCGTCACGCGATGCACGCGATGCACGCAATGCACGCACGTACGCACGCACGCATTCACTAAATGACCGCACGGACGCACGCATTGATGCGATTCCGGCATCGCGTCCAATTGTCTGGAATACAATCGACGATAAATATTTATGAGCGATTAAGGCAATACCGAGATCTATCCGTAGATGCATACGCCATCGTTTTATCGATCATGATCTAACAAACGAAGGTCATAGTCTTTTTCGTTTCTTTTCTCTTTTTTTTTTTTTCCTTCTCTTATTCGACTCGACAACTTTATTTTCCTTTTGTTTCGTTTCTATTTTCTTTTCTTTCTTTATGGATCATTTCACTACGTAATTTTCCGTCCCACAATTTTTCTTTGCAAGTATTACATTTGATTCGATTACATTCGAGGAATGTTTTTTCTTTATTCTTTTATTTATTTTATTATTATTATTATTATTATTATTATTATTATTATTATCGTTATTATCAATATTAATTTCTTATCGTTATTACCATCGTCATTGATTGAAATCGTATTATACTCAGGTATAGCGTTATTTAATATCGTATTTTATTACTTCGTTAGATTCGTAATTAATTTAATTACTTGACTCGCTACGCTCGTTGGACCATTGAAAATATTCTTTTAACGTTCGATAAAATTATTATAAATTTTGTTTTTATTGAAATATAAAGGTACGCGTATACAAACGACAGGTGTTAGAGTCGTTTATCCGTTTAGAACTTTCGATGCACAGAGAGATAGGGTGTGTGTGTGTGTGTGTGTGTGTGTGTGTTTGTGCCTGATGAAGCTGCACGAATGAAAGTGGAGTGTAATACGATACTTGGAAAGGTGCAATGCCTTCGTTTCGTTGAACTCGACGAATAATCGACCAACCCTGCTGGATGTCGATCAAAATTTTTATAAC
>OU964962.1:7830041-7862541 GCA_918808275.2 Dolichovespula sylvestris | reverse complement strand
GAAAGAAAAAAAAAAAAAGAAATGGAATCCACCGTTAACAACGCGCACGATTTAATTCCAATCAAATTTTATATTTAGAAACGATTTCCTACAGTGCCTCTTATTTGCCCACTTGCGAATATTTCGGAATTAAGATAAGAGAATGGTATTTCAATGGTCGTGATAATGATTACATATTTCATTGGCTATAAATTTGCCGAAGTGATTCGAATGGGAATGAAAAAGAAATAAAAAAAAAAAAAAATGTAGAAGAAGAACGTACACGCGTCTGTAAAGGATGATCCATTAGAAAGAGACGGGGAGAGAGATCGCATAAACGACGTGACACAATTGAAAATCAATAATGGCGAACGCATTCAAGGTATTAATTTGATCCTTGAAAGAAACATCTAAAATCAAAATTTGCTGTCGTAAGCGTAGTTTCGTTTTTCCTTTTCGTCCTTTTTTTTTTCTTTTCCTTTTTGTTTAAATAAATGAATAAATAAATAAATAAAAATACTTTACGATCGATCGAAGAATGATCGAATAAAATATTATAACGGATAGGAATTTCGTGTTCTACGGCATTACCGTAGTGTGATATGTGGTAAGCAGGTTGTCAGGAGTCGGTCACGAGAGCAGTAGTAATTTTCTTAGTTGTCCTCGCCTTCGGTGCTCGTTACATTATTAACGTTATAAGTAACGACGTCGTTAATTTACCACTAGGCTTTACGATCGATATCGATAAAGATTTAGATACATATTGTGGATATGTAGTTACCCGTGCAAATCGATAAATCGATCTAGCGGAATTGAAATTCCATTTCTTTTTTCAAGAGAAAAAAGATAAGTAAATAAAAAAAAAAGATTAAACGAATAAAAGTGAAAGAATAAAAAAGAAATAAAAATGAATAAAAATAAAAATTGAAAAATTAAAAAAAGGAAGAAGACCAAAGAAAGATAGTACGATGACGAACAACAAATGATTAAACTTCGTTAACTTTAAAATATACGTATAGTCTGATAAATATTTTGATTTGATATATTGTACATATACGTTCGCATGAAACGTAAGTTTAATTAAAAGCGACGTAAAAAGATTTTGCTTTTAATAAATTATATATTACATCAATATATTTATATATATATATATATTATTATTTAATATATATATATAAATTATTTATTAAAAGCACAATTTTTATTTATTTAAATATATGTTTTATTATATATATATATAATATATATATATAATAATAATAAGTATAGTAATAATAAGTATATGCATGTTCCATATAATCTTTCATCATTAATAATAATTATCATTCGAGTAACGGAATAAGAAACGTAACTTAAAAAATGCAAGTATCCCCCCCCCCCACACCAATTCGATCGTAGTATTTCAATTACGCCATTACTCTCTCAAGACTTCCGGCGTCCAATTTTCGGTCGGTCAAAAAGTTGAATAAGAATTAAACGAGAAATAAGAATTAAATGAAAGAAAAGGAAAGAAAGAAAGAAAGAAAGAAGAAGAGAACGAAAGAAAGAAAGAAAACCGTCGGATAGTAAGAGACGAGTTTCAAGCGTAAATACGTTAGCATGATTTATCGATTATTAACAGAAGGCAGAAATGGCGTCGTTAAATTCGCCGAGAGTTGGCGTGTTTAATTATCAATTAAGGTGGGCATATCGTTTGAGAAACTGCATCGTCGAAAACCTCCCACGAAAAAGCACAGCTGGCAATTATTACAAAACGGTGCCTGGGTCGGTCGGTAAGACCACGTGCAATATAAGAAGGACAGAGACAGAAAGAAAGGATGGAGACAGACAGAGAGAAACAGACAGAGAGAGAGAGAGAGAGAGAGAGAGAGAGAGAGAGATCAAGAGTCTTAAACTACTCCCTTCTCTTACAGCCCTTTCAAGATTTATTTCGAACGTGAATACATACGGACACAAAGAACAATACGAGAATTGGGGAAGTGTGCCAGCAGGCTAAGGATGAAGAGTACACAGATATTTTCTTCGGCCAATGGAACACACCTGGACGTCAAAGAGAAGATTGCAATGGATCGATGAATCCGTTTCAAGGACAAACGGGAAACCACCCGAGACTTTATTCCCGAATGACTGTCTGACTGAATGACTGGCTGGCTCGCTGACTGATTGGATATTTTAACTTTGAGTTTACCCGTTCGAGCCGTTTTCGAAATTGGCCGAAAGATACATATATTAAAGAAATTAATAGAATCAAGTTCGTTAGGGCCTAGACATAGATAACTCGTTCCAAATCTCCTTCTATCTATCTAACTATATATCTATCCGTTTATCTATTATATTTATCTATCTATCTTTTTTTCTCCTTTATTTACTTCTTTCTTTCTTTCTTTCGCGAAACTTTGTCGTTTTTTTAATTTTTTTTTTTTTTATCTGGATCATCTATCACAGGACATGAAATGCGCGCGCTTTTTTAAAAAAAAAAAAAGAGAGATGATAAAAATCTATAAAAAATTATTAGTTTCTTTTTTCAATCTTTCTTTTGTCATTCTCGCGATTGAAATAAAAAAAGAAAAAAAAGAAATAAAGAAAAAAAAAAGAACGAACGAACAGACAATACAATAAGTTTCGGCACGCTTCCACGGATTTCAATGTGACGATGAAAATATTACACGTGTTGGGAGAGAGAGAGGAGAGAGAGAGAGAGAGAATGTGTGTGTGTGTGTGAATGTGTATGTGTGTACGTGTACGTGTATTAATACCAAAGAAAACTTTGAAACTTTATCGAGATAACGAGAGTTTCGAAGAAAAAAGCAAATATCTCTCGAGATATCTCCTGAGGAATTCCTTCGCGTTTCGTATTGCGGGAAACACAAAAATAATCATTTATTTCAACGAGAGATTTGCGATAAGGAATATTCAGGAAATTTTTTAAAGGGGGGAAAAATCGTGTATTTTATATCGTAAAATGTCAAATCTACGTCGAAATTGTGCGGAGCGCGGAACGTTTCCGAATAAATTCGTCGAATTTTCGCACGAGTATGTCTCCTGTTTGTCTTTTTTTGTTTTTCTTTTTGAGAGGGGGAGGAGACAAGTTCAAAAATAATCCAATTCTTTCGTTTCTTCTTATCCAAGATCCGTAAAAAATTGAATCGATCGATTTTCGCGATATTTTTTTTTTTGTTATCAGCTTCTTTTTCTGTTATCTGCAACTTATGCAATTAAAATATATATATATAAAAAAAAAAAACAAAAGCAAAAAAGAAAAGAAGTAATTTTTTTTTCTTAATTAATTTGAAAAGAATAGATTGACTATCGACGATCGTCGTACTACATAAAAAATAAAAAAAAAAAATAAAATTAAAAAAAAAGAATAAAGAAAGAAAGTAAAAGAAAAAGAAATTCTTATCGCCAACGGCAAATTTCGCGCGAGACGATGCGATCGAAAAAAAAAAGAAAGAATAAAGGAAAAATCTTTCGAAAAACATATTTCCAGAACGTCGAAATGAATATATATATATATATATATTTATATATTTATTTATTTATTTATTTATTTATTTATTTATTTATATAGAAAAAAAAAGAAAAATCTATCGAAAAACATATTTCCAGGACGTCGAAATGAATATATATATATATATATATATATATATATATATATATATATATATTCTAAAAATAATTCTATTTAATATCTAATTCTATTAAATATTCTAAAAATAATTCTTAAAAATATATATATATATTTATATGATAAATATGAGGAGCATATACGTTTCTTTCGTACGAATTCGAATTAAACGATACAAATGGGATTTATAAAACGATTACCAAATAGCCTTATATCTCGAGGTCCTTAGATTTACGTGACGAGGAACAATGCACGATGGAAATATTAATCGTGGTAGGACGAGGTCGGGACCCCGTGTGCACCCGGGAACGTGCCACCTACCCATTTGTTGCTCGACTTCCTACGTAAGCTAAAAGGCTTCTATTGGTGCGCCAGCCTACCTGAACTCTCCTCTCTGCCCTTGTTAGCGAGTTTATTATTATACCTACAGTCGGAACACCTACCGAGATCCTACTGATCGATTGCACACACGACCGCTATATCCTTTATAGGACTCCTGGGAATTTCATGCGAATAATATCAACGGGGTTTTAAGGGCGAGGGGCGGGGAACGGGGGAGGTTGTAATATTCCGCGAAATCTAAAGAATTATTATCTTTCTACCTAAACAATCCTATGAATTCAAAAATTATATTGGGATAATTTTTAACAGACTATTTTGTTCTTCTCTTTCGTGAAAAAGAGACAGAGACAGAGATAGAGATAGAGATTGAGATTGAGATCGTGTGTGTGTGTGTGTGTGTGTGTGTGTGAGAGAGGGTTATGTGTATGAATATTTTCGACTCCTTCTTCTTCTTCTTCTTTCTTGTTTATTTTTATTTTTGTTTTATATTTTTCTCTTTCTTCCTTTTCTTTTTTTTTAATATCTTTCTTAACGTAACGTGATATTAACATCGAAAGTCATTGGCAACATCACGATAGTCATTTTAAAAATGATACTTCAAATTATTGATCGTAAAGGTTAGTGGTAGTTTTCTAATCTTTGGTATGTAACATTTTTTTTCTGTGTGTTTAGAAATTAACGGGGATTGGTGGGGATTGGTGGTAAGTTTTGTATTTATAAGTTGTCTTTCCATAAATTTAATAGGTTGGTTTGCTTCGCTACTCAATGATTATCCTCCGGTATTTTGGGTCCTTGCAAGTATTTCTATTTATTTTTCTCTCTTCTTTTGTTCGTTCGTTCGTTCGTTTGTTTGTTTCTTTTAAATCTTTTTTCTTAAACCATTCTCCGTTAACTTTGCTAAATTGATCAGATTGAAACTCGATGAAAATATATATTTGTTAGCATCTGTTTGAAATTGATTCGTTACGATTACAAGTGGACACTCGACGAGTCGAAAGTTGTAAAAAAAAAAAGAGGTTAAAACTTGTAAAAAAAAAAAAAGATTGAAAAAATTGAAACTCGTCAAAAAGGAACTGTTCGTGTTCTTCAATATTTTTTTCTTTCTTTTTTTTTTTTTTTTTTTCTGTAGCTTCACGACATTGAATAGAGATATTCGACGAACGGATGAAATTCGGTCGATTTATAAAAAAAAAAAAAAAAAAAAGAAAAAAAGAGAAGAAAAAAAAAACAGAAAGAAGAAGAAAAAGAAAAAAGAAAACGGAGATAACAACAACGACAAAAACAAAACAAACAAAAAAAAAAGAAAGAAGAATTCAACGACTCGATTAAACGCCTCTTCTTTGAGCGAGCGTGCGAAGGAGAACGACGATCAGTCCGAATGCCGATGCTTTTTGCGAAAAAAAGAAAGAAAGAAAGAAAGAAAGAAAGAAAGAAAAAAAAACGCCAAGAAAAGAAGAAAATCCCATATAACCCTTCTTATCCCAGGCGTACACAACTCGAGCGAGCTGACGGACGAGACGTGTGCATTAATGAAGACGAAATATTTGCCGGTGTAATTATTATCAGTCGTTTCGTTTAATCGCAAACACGGTGCACGCTGGCAGCAAGCGGCGGCGAGTTTACGCTTCGACGACGGGCCTCGTTTATGCGGTACACGCGCTTGTCCGACTCACCTACGTGAAACCAACATCAACGGTAAAAAACACTAACAAGTACCTCTATACATACATACAATATACATATATATATACATGCATACACTACACACACACACACACACACACACATATATATACATGTATCTTTGTTATATATCCGTACGTGTAGGGAAATATGTGTAGGTATATGCAAAAAAAGAAAAAGAAAGAAAAACCAAAAAATAAAAAAAAAATAAAACAATACAAATAAAAAGAAAACAGCGCACGTATATTATCCATGTATGAACGAGTATATTCGCGTAACGCGAAATGTGTGTACGTACGTACATACGTGTATATGGATGTATGTGGTGTATGGACACCATACGTATTACGTACGTATATGTACGATACGTATGTACGATAATATTCGTCTATGTATTCGTACGTTCGTTCATGTATGGGTTTAATTCATATATGTGTAAGCGTATGTTTCTCTGTGTGTGTGTGTGTGTTTGTATGTGTGTAAATTTTCCAAGCAGTCGAGCAAAGTGATTTACGAACCATGGAAGCATGGAATATGGATAACGACATTCATTGTGAAACATTTCCTTTTTGCCGACTAAAGAAAGATAGAAAGATAGAAAGATAGAAAGAAAGAAAGAAAGGAGGAGAGAAAGAGAGAGAAAAAGAGAGAGATAGAGAGAGATAGAGACGATGTAGGATAATGGATCGTGCGTTTAATCGGCGCTCGGATAATCGATGTCGTAGCGCACAAATTAATTATGCCGCTCGTTATTAGAACCGTTAAATGTCGAGAAAGAGAGAAAGAGAGAGAGAGAGAGAGAGAGAGAGACTCGCGATCTAGCAAGAGCCTTTCTCGATTTCGCAATCGACGGTTTGCACCGTCGTACTAACGAGTAAGAGACAGATAAATAGATAGATAGTTGGATAGATAGAGACAGAGAGACAGAGAGAGAAAGAGAGAGATATAGAGATAGAGAGAGAGAGAGAGAGAGAGAGAGAGAGAGAGAGAGAAATAAAAAGAGAGATAGATATTCATTCCGAAGTCTCAATCTTCTACCGAGAGTGTCTGAGGCGTTCCCAGCATCCAACTTACGAACGATTGGGTCCATTATCCTTGGGAGATGGATCGAGATGGCCGTTCGATTTAATTAACTATCGCTACTGATCTCTCTCTCTCTCTCTCTCTCTCTCTCTCTCTCTCTCTCTCTCTCTTTCTCTCTCTTTCTCCTTCTCTCTCGCACGCTCTGTCAATACTATATACACTCGGTCTTTACTATATTTTCCGTTCCCTCGTTCTATGCGATCTTTCGCATTTTATTTCTTTTTCTTAAGGATTTTCTTTTTTCTTTCCTTTTTTTCATTCATTCATTCATTCATTCATCCTTTCCTCTCTTTCCTTCTTTCTTTTTCTTCATCTTTTCTTTCCTATTTTTTTTATCTTTTTATCTTTTCTATTCTTCCTTTTTATCTTATGTTTTTTCTCTCGATCGAATTAAAAACTCGACTAATCTAACAGATGCGCAGGACGGGAAGAAAGAATAAAAAATTTTTTCTCTCGATCGAATTGGAACGACGAGGATTATCGTTTTATGAACTGATTGGAATGTTTCAGAGGATCAGCTCGATTTGATCTTTCGATAATTTGTTCGACAATAAATATATATATATATATATATGCATACGGTAGGATATATGAATATTTGCGTTATTCGTGGGTATAGGATCAATAATAATTAATAAATTAGAAACAAAAAAGAAAAATAATGAAGAAATGAAATTGAAAACTAGCGTATTTGTGTTTTTATAAAATTCATATAAACGTTGATATTGTCAAGTGTATCTATATTTCATTTCGGTACGCACGGTATATATCCGAGCTCGTTTAAAAAAAAAAAAAAAAACTACTTCTTTAGTAATTATTATCTCTACAGATAAAAACTCGAGAAAGATAAGACGGAAATACAGGTGAATAATTTGAAAATTAACAGTTCAAATCTATTCGATAGATTAGACTATTAGAGTGTATATCGCGATTGGTTGATAATTTTCGTCATTAACAATAATCATTCTCGTCTTATGTAACATTACACACGTAATGTTATTAAATTTACATACCACAAAAAAAAATAAATCTTATAAATTTACAGAATTATTTCAAAAATGAACAAACAAACAAAAAAAGAAAGAAAAAGGAAAAAATTGAAAAGATAGAGATAGATAGATAGATAGATAGATGGAGAGAGAGAGAGAGAGAGCACCCTGTATAACAACATTACATAATTATAAATAAAATCGAAACGTCTTACTTTTAGAAATTAGAAAGAAAGGACGAACTCGTTTAGAAATATGCACAAAATTCTCCGTCAAAAAGATATTATCGAAAAAATAAACAAATAAATAAATTCATTAAATTTACAAAATAATTTACAAATTAGCAAAAGAGAAGAAAAAAATAAATTTAGAGATAGATAGATAGATAGATAGATAGATAGATAGAGAGAGAGAGAGAGAGAGAGAGAGAGAGAGAGAGCACCCTGTATAATAACATTACACAATTATAAATAGAATCGAAACGTCTTATTTTTAGAAATTAGAAAGACAGGACGAACCCGTTTAGATATATGCAGAAATTCTCTATCAATGAGTAAGTAAGTAAGTAAGTAAGTAAGTAGCTTACCCACACCTACATACACTGTATACTCGCGTACATAAGCATACGCTCGCGCAAGCTAGTGTACGCGAGTGTGTCCCCGTGCTTTCGATCCGAAATAAATCATTTCTCTACCGTGCTTTCCTTCCTTCTCGCGAATGCAAATGAGCTCTAAGAGTGCGTTCGCATCATTTATCTTTTCTCGTCGGTTAAAGTCGGAGAGAGGAGTCCTGCGGCCTCCGCACACGTTACTCGGCTACGCGGAAGAGAGACAGAGACAGAGATAGAGACAGAGACAGAGACAGATATATATATATATATATATATATATATATATATATATATATATATATAGAGAGAGAGAGAGAGAGAGAGAGAGAGAGAGAGATGGCAAACGGGATTGAAAGGAGGAAAGGGGGTACAAAGGGAGGGGGCAAAGAGAGGTGGCAAAGAGTAAGATAGGGAGAGATGGAAAGAGATAGAGATATATACATACATATATATATATATGAGCGCGCGCGTGCGTGCGTGCGTGTTGTATGTATGTATGCATGTATGTATATATATATATATATATATACATATAGAAGAGGAGGGAAGGAGTAAATAAAATTATCTTCGCGCCTAATGGCCGCACGTACGGCTTATCAAGTAGACACCGAGTCGGTACGCTACGTGATCGCATTATGATACGACGACGACGACGATGACGATGACGATGACGATGACGGCAATGACGAAGACTACGGTGAAAATCGTGGATGCACTTGCGAAATCGAGAGCGATTAAAATACAATGGCGACCGTGAAATGTAAGAAAGAAAGAAGGAAATAACGATGATAATAATGACGACGATGACGACGATGATGATGATGATGGTGATGATGATGATGATGATGACGACGACGACGACGATGACGATGACGACGACGACGACGACGACGATGACGACGACGACGACGTTGATGATGATGATGATGATGATGATAACGAAAAAAAATGCTTACGATTTCAAAAATTTAATCGAATTTAATAAAAGAATTTAATCGAATTATATTCAAAATTGTATTTAATTGGAATATGTTTCTTTTTCTTATTTGTATGTCGTCAAATTTATAAATCAGATTGATTATATATATATATATATATATATATATATGCGTGCGTGTGTGTGTATAGATAGCTAAATTTTTGTATGCGTGTATGTGTGTGTGTATGTGTGTGTAGGTGGTTGGGTGTGTATGAATATGCGTATGCGGTACGTATTGTTTATCGAGTAATGGAATTCGAAAGAGTCAGCATAACCTCGGCGAATTTGAAATACGAAGGACGGAATACAAAAGATTGCATAAGTGAAAATATGTTTATTTATTCTTATTATTGTATTCACGTGATATCGGAGGACATTAACGTAGATAAATTACTTTTTATCGAAGTGAAGTTTTCGAACGAACGATAACGACGGCTAATTAAAGATAAATCCACTGTTTTTATTTTTTCAATTTTTTTTCTTATTTTTTATTTTCGAGAGAAAGAGAGAGAGAGAGAGAGAGAGATCGTTCGAATTATAAAATTCGGAAGGTAGAGTAAACCTAGAAGCGATTTAATTAAAAAAATAAAGAAAATAAAAAAGTTGAATGAATTTTAATATGAATTATGTAGGATCATTATAAAATGAGAAGTTTCTAAATAAAAATTATAGAATTGTTCGATATATGATCAATGTCAAAACAACGTCATTGGACATGATCTCGTCAATCAAAAGTGAACGCGATTTATTATAGATAAAAAAAAAAAAAAGAAAATGAAAAAAAAAGATACCGTCTATCGATTTATTTAATGAGTATTTTTAAACATTTCGTCGGTTAATTAAATAAATGAGATCGGTATTTGTAATAAAATTTCAATACGTAATAAATAAATATATATATATAAAGTGACGTAACCGAAAGACAACCCTGATATTTAACTATTTATACTGAACGAAATACTTATATACATACATACATACAAACACACATATATATATATTTAACAATTATTTTACAAATGTGTACTTACACGTTAATTAATAAAAATAACAATTGATCGAATAAATGGATGTGATTAAAAAAAAGACCTCCCCCCCCTCTCTCTCTCTCTCTCTCTCTCTCTATCTCTCTTCCGATTTATCTCGATCATTTAGATCCTTAGGACATTTAATTAATCCGTCATTTAGTTGTCGTAAAGCGACTACCACGGATTTCTGTCAACCATGGAACCAACCTTGAAATCGTACATACGTAACTCGTCTCGCATCTCCTCTGCGGATTTTCAAAAGTATTCACAATGAAAAATATAGGAAGTCAGGGAAAAACGAGGCAGAGAGAGAGAGAGAGAGAGAGAGAGAGAGAGAGAGAGAGAGACAAAGGCAAGGATATTAAGATTAAGATCAACCACACGGAGTGGACATTAGCATCTCTGTCGTTCGACTTCTCTCTTTTTCTTATTTTCTTATAAGAACGAGTGACTGAGAGAGAGAGAGAGAGAGAGAGAAAAGATACGAGGCTTACGATCCAAAGTAAATTTATTGCTCGGTCCGCGAGCCTTTAAGAAGGCGCGTGCCGCTGTCAACGGACAGCCTCTCTTCGCGTGGCTCGAGCTGTTTTCATCGGTGATTGACATCACGATCGTAGCAATTCTGTATATATGTATATGTATGTATCTATATATGTATACATCTAAGTAGGAATATATGTATGTATGTATGTATGCATCTTTACGTATGAATGTATGTATGTATGTATGTATGCATTTACGTATGAATGTATGTATGTATCTAAGTATGAATGTATGTATGTATGTATGCATCTACATATGAATGTATGTATGTATGTATGTATGTATGTATGTATGTATGTATGTATGTATGTATGCATCTACGTATGAATGTATGTATGTATATATGTATAAATGTATGATACGACCGTTTGTCGTTTCAGAGCTGACCGACCGGCTCTCGTAAGATAGCACGAGAGCGAGAACGAGAGAAAGATAGAGAGAGAGAGAGAGAGAGAGAGAGAGAGAGAGGGAGAGAGAATATAATAAAAAGAAAAGCAGCTTTTTCTTCTTCATGTCTTCTTCTTTTTCTTCTTCCATCGAGACGCGTGCCACTAACATTTTTCTTATTCCTTATCTTGTCCATTCTTTTCCCCTTAGAACGAACGATCTCATTATCACTGAACGCTGTCCTTAGCATTGAATTACTCATCGACAAGGTTTTCCTTTTTTCTCTTTTTCTTATCTTCTTCTTCTTCTTCTTCATCTTCTTCTCGTTTTTTTTTTTTTATCGAGTTTTTAGTCCAAGTTCGAAATTATTTTATTCGCGTGTATTGGCCTAAGCGCGAACGATCTATATACGCTGATTCTTTTTTGTAAGGGTGGCGTAGGGTGGATGTAGCGGGGGGATGTTGGGGAATCTTTGTTATAGCGATTATTGTTCGAACGTTAATCGTATGGAATTTCTTTTCTCGTTTTCTCTTTCATTCGTTTATATTCGGATTCGAAAGTAGAAGTTGAACTTTTAACGACGTCGCGAGAAATTATCGGGTGTAATTTATATACGATAGCGATATTATTGTGTCGATTATTACATGAAAGTTTTATAACAGAAAAAAGTAATGATGATAAAATAGTGTCGATAATTTAAGATCGAATATAATATATGTGAAGTCTTGATTTTGTTTAAATGCTAGATCGCTCTCTCTCTCTCTCTCTCTCTCTCTCTCTAATTTTTTATTTCTTTCTTCAGAAAAAAACCTCGGAAAATCTTATATACGACCTTGTATGAGAATATTTGAAAATCTTATACGAAAGATTTTTACAAAATCTTACTGTATCTTACATGAAAAAAAAAATATAAATAAATAAATAAATAATAAAATATTATATAAAAAAAATTGGTCCAATTGTTTTACCTCTTTTTTTTTTCTTTCCTCAATTACAAAAACACACACACATACACACATGTATATATATATATATATATATATATATATATATATATATATATATTTACGTAATTAATAATGACGAAAGGACGAATGAATAGATGAAAACGATCGATACTGGAAGAATGGAAATAGTATTCACGTATTCGATAGAAGATGCGGAAGTGAATGGTAAGAAGACGTTCGCGGTTTTCAATTTTGCGCACGAGCGACGAACTCGAAGAGGGTGTAAGGATCTTTGTGGTTTCATCATGGCATCTGGTAGAAGAACAAAACCGCGAAGAAGACGAAGATGAAAGAGGAAAGGTAAAAGACACGCGTTTAATGAAGTGAATCAAAACAGTGGTTGGTCCAGGAGCACACATCTCTCTCTCTCTCTTCTTCTTCTTCTTCTTCTCTCTCACTTTCTTATTTGTAAACGATATTCGCAGTTAACAAGGACAAATTGAAATTATTCAAAATTTATCTTTCAGCTGAAAGTTAATCTCGAGAAACCTTTTTCGGTATTTTTCTTGGAATCCTCAACAAGCTAGATATTAATCGTCGTTAATAATTAATGTTATTTATTAAGTTTTATTCGATGTAAAATTTAATTAAACAAATTTTTACAGCCCGGTTTCGCTTATTGAATTCTATTTGGTGTAAAATTTAAATAAATAAATTTTTGTAGCTTGGTGTCATTCATGAAATTCTATTTGCTTTAAAATTCAATCAATTAAATAAATAAATAAATAAATAAATTTTGTTAGCTTGGTGTCATTCATTAAATTTTATTTGTTTTAATATTTAATTAAATAAATGAAAATTTTTTTAATTAAGAATAATTTTATTAAACTTTATTTGGTTTAAAATTTAATAATTTGGTATTTTCATATATGTATATATTAAATATTACTTGGTTAATATTTAAATTAATATTATGACAGTTGAATAAACAATTTATTTATAAAAAAAATGTTTATTTTAAAACAATAAATGAACTATATATATGTACCCCTCTTGGAATCCTTAAGAAGTGAGATACTAATTGCCATTAATAACTAACCAAATGTATGTACGCTTATCTGAAAATAATTTTGACGAATATTTCGAAGGAAAGAAAGAAAAAAGAAAAAGAAAAAAGAAAGTTAAAAAAAATCTCTGAAAGTAGTTTCATTTCTATCGACGATCAAATCACCAAGAACACGTTGAACGCTTGTTTCTCTAACTGAGTGGCACAATAAATTATCTTTATCGTTCTTTTATCCCAAACTACGTATGTACATTCCCTTATATCAACTCGTGGAACAAACTCAATTTTCTCGCCAAAAAAAAAAAGAAAAATTAAAAAATAATAACAATAATGACAAAAAAAAGAAGATGATCGATCAAGATTGGAATGAATAAAAAAAGAAAAAAGACAAAAAAAATTCCAGACTTATGAGAAAACAAACGTGCACGAAAAAGATTGATACATAAAAAAAGAAGCAAAAAGATAAGAAAAGAAAAGATAATCGCGCGAGATTGGAATGTGCGCGTGTGTATGCGCGCGCGCGCGCGCGCGTGTGTGAAAGAAAAGAAATAAAATAAAATAAACGAACGAAACACGATCGTAAGAATGGATTAAAGTCATTAAAAGATATAACGAAGAGTCAAATGTAAAAGTTATAAACACATGGCCCGCGATCATCGAGACCACCGCACTATAGTGATTTCTCTTATCGTTGTCTCTACATTTCTTTCGTTGAATGAACATACCAAAAGGGACATACTTAGGCATAGAACGCAAACGAGTAGAGGCTATTTCATATTATCGTATCTTAATGGCGATTCACAAGCATCGCCATATCCGCTATTCCGACCACCGTTTGGAATGTCCGTTTAGTTGAACAGCTGAGTTTGAACAGAGAGAAAGAGAGAGAGAGAGAGAGAGAGAGAGAGAGAGAGAGAGAGAGGAGAGAGAGGACTTCTGGAGTTGGGGACGTTGACCACGTGTGGCACTACGATTCCGTTTCCTGCACTTTAAACGCACCGGTAGTATTTCAGATATATTCGACTACATCGGCCGGGCTTACGTCGTCGTATCGTACCAATATAAGCTTTTACCGCGTTGCACTCTCGAGAAACCCTTCGCATTATTCTTCTTCTTTAATTTTTTCTTTTTTTTTTTTATTTATTTATTTCTTTTTCTTTCTCTTTTTTTTTCGCCACCTCCCAATACCGAAGAAATACCTCCGAAATCCATTAACCCGTTGTACAGAGTATTATCCTACTTTTCTTTTTTCCGCGCGTAATGTGTTTATAGAAGAGAAAAAAAAAATAAAAGAGAAGATAAAAAGTAAAAAAAGAAAGAAAAGAGACGAAGTTCAGTGGAGCGTTCGTTCGTCGACTCGGAAATTAACGAATGAAATTATAAAAAGCATTATATTATAATGATTGTGCTATTGGATGTAACTTTTTTTTGTTAACTATTAATGCGTCTAAATGAATAAAATAAAATACGGAGGTTCAATAGAAAGTTTGGAAAGTTCGGAATTAATTCAAAAATGAATGAATGAAAATACAATGCGCGTTATAATGTCATTCTATTGAATTGAATTTTTTGTTAACTAATAATGTTTTTCTTTATTCTTTTTTTTTTTTTTTTAATTTTTTTTCATATACAATGCGTCCTTAACAAAAAAAAAAAAAAAAAATAGGTAGATAAAGTCGATGGTGAACTTTCGTTAATTGCGAACGGATTCAATCATGATTATCGATCCAATAATATTCTTCCTTCAAATGTAACTTTTCGTTTCTTTCGAACTATCGCTTCGATATCATTCTCATCGATATAAGTACGATAAAGTTAAAGGAGAAGAAAATTATTATCTTCGTCGACTTACTAGAAAAAAAGAAAAAAAAAAAAAAAAAAAAGAAAAGAAAAGAAAAATTAATTCAACATAAATCAACGAAGCGAATAAAAAGATCATTTTACAAATAAAATTAAAATCGTTTTATAAATGAAATCAAAACGAATAAAGAGAAAACAAAAGTATATCATTTCATTGTAATTAAGCGTATAAAAGTATTTGTATTGCGAAAGAGAAATCGATAAATATCGGTGCGTTTTCTTTTTCTCTCTTCTTCTTCTTTTTTTTTTTTTCTCTTTCGTTCCTTCTTTCTTTGTTTCACAAAGCAGACGATATAAACAACCAAAGTAAGTTGAGTACGTTCGAGATACGCAAGGTGTTGCGATCGAACATAAATACACGATCGTCTTGTTATCGATATCGACCACGTTTACGTACGTATGTACGTAAGTAAGTAGAAAGAAAACGCAATGCGAATCTGGAGAGCCGAGAATGGACGACAATTTCGAAGATTAGAATAAGTGCGTATGCACTTTGATACGTTCTAAGCCGCATCTAACAAGCGTCATAACATCTTTCCATGTACGAGATCGTTTACGTGTTACATTAGTTCGATAAAACTTCGAAAATATCTATCGTACCATACGATATTGGCTATGGTGGTATCTCGGATTAATGGATGTGAAAACGTTGAAAGGGTATAATTGGAGAGATTATATGGTGCCCATCGAAATGTACAGTTTAGTGTCATACAACCAAAGGCTTTAAACCTACGGGATGATTATCTTCCTTTTTCTTTACATACCCGTGTTTCTCTCTCTCTCTCTCTCTCTCTCTCTCTCTCTCTCTCTCTTTCTCTATCTCTATCTCCTTTAAAAACATAGGTAAGTACAATAAAGAAAAGATACGAAATTGTATAAGAGATTAGAAAAACATACCTACAACGATTTCAACCATTAACCGACTCTAAAACGGCCGTCCCATTCGTTCTTTTATATTTCGATCAATATCCTTCGTTATGTATTCGAAAATTTGTAAAGGAGGAAAAAAGAAAAGAAAGTAGAAAATAATTTAGACAACGCGTACGCGTGGTTAAAAAAAAAAAAGTAAAAAAAGCAAAAAAATTTCAACAAACACATGTCATTCTCTTTCCACGTTGAATGACGTTCTCGATAAATTTATTTCATTTCGCAAGCTTTAGCTCGTTATAATAAACGAAGATAAATTTCACATGTATTTACGTGTAAGTATCTTTATGTGTGTGTGTGTGTGTTACGCGTGCTCGTCTGATTGATGATAAGAATCCGCTAGAAGCTTTCTCGCATTTTCGATGACACCTTGAAGCACCTAAAACGGTATTACGAGTGTTCGACGAGATATTTATGATCTCCAAAAAGAGATAGATGAAAAATGCAATCATGAAAATAACACTCCGTTAAGTACTAACGTGAAGTAATGTATACGGATAAGCTTGTAATAAATGAGAGAGAATGAGAAAGATAGAGAGAGAGAGAGAGAGAGAGAGAGAGAGAGAGAAGAGATAAATAAATCGTGAGTTAGTCTTGTACACGGGTTCTAAATGTATTTAATTACTATCTTGATGTGACTAGTTTCTTCAAAAGGATTAGAATTATTGAATGATGGAGAAAGAAGAGAGAGAGAGAGAGAGAGGGAGAGACCGATAAAATTGTGTTTGAAATATAAACGAAAATATAAATAATTATTCGAAATGAAATTAGGTTAAATTTATTCACAATTATTTGCTAATTGATATATATATATATATATATATATTTTTTTTTTTATTATTGTTAGTTTTCTTTTATCGATTAAATATATCGCAACATACACGCAAACGGAAATTTGAGTGGCCACCGAATATAAAAATTTTATTTTATATATATATATATATATATATATATATATATATATATATATATATAAAAGAAAAAAAAAACGATAAAAAGAATTGTCTCCTCGAAAATTTCATTTGAAAATATCATTTCGTGAACTCGCAACATATAGATACGTGAAATACGTGAAGTACAAAGCGCGTACATAAGTTCATACGCGTTAACGCGTATGTATATACGGTGTCTAACGAATGGCGGATCACAGACAAGGCGATAAATTTGAGTTGTTGCTTCGAATCCTAGAGTTTATTTCTTGATCGATCGGTAGGAACGAATCGGCGAGGAATGCGCTTTAACCGCCTCTCGTGTCGACGGCTCGCGTTGCTAGTACCGAGTTACGGCTGCCGTAAGAGAACAGGATCTACGTAGATCGATATCGATGTGGATCAGTGTGGCAGTGGTGCACGCAGAAGCGAACAACGCGACTGACACGATCCGTGAAGCGGATAGCGCTTAAAATCCGCTATAAGACGGACAAGAGGGCAACCATTCAAACTCCTACACGCACATATACACATAACACACAGATGTATATGCACAGGCGTTTGTTTAGAAGTAAATGTTCGTTGCGTTCTTGCGCGCGTACGCGTGTATATGTATGTATCTCTCAATGTGATCGAGTTAGAGACGATTACGGAATAAAAGAAGACATAAAATAAAATAAGGAAAATTTTATCATTTTCTATTTATTTATTTATTTATTTATTTATTTATTTATTTATTTATTTATCTATTTTTCTTCTTTCATTTGTTAACAATTATTTTATCAAAATTTATCTATATTAATTATACATTGTATATATATATATATATATATATACCCACACAATGTATTTATAGGAAAATAAAAATAATTATTATTATAATTATAAGCAAAATACTGGATTCTCTAATACGTATTATTATATGTGTTTCTTTTAAAGGATTTAAAATCAACGAATAATAGAGAGATAGATAAAATCATGTTTTAGTTTTCTCTTTTTATTTTTTTATTCAAATAGCGAAGCAATTAGAAATGATTTATGATTACTTTTTCCTTTCTTTCTTATATATATATATATATATATATATATATATATATATATATATATATACACATACCAACTCTAAAAAATCGCTGTTAATTTTTTTTTTTCTTTGGTTGCACTACAATATACAAAAATTATTCTCGAATCGTATAAAATACTTTCTCCCATCATTAATTTCGATTGCGAAAACCATTATCGTCGACGTTTTCAACGTGTCTCATCTTCACCTTAACAAATACACACACACACACGCATATCCAATAAACTTAGTATACTCCCGAGTTTTTTTATCAACGTCATCGTGTGTATACGAATCGTAAACGAGGATTTCAATATTTCTCTTTCGTCCCTCTTTTCTTTCCTCATTCTTTTGTCTTACGCGTCCTTCTTTCTCTTTTCCTTTTCTTTTTTTTTTTTCTTTTCTCTCTTTCGCTTCAACGCACTCCTCAACCGACGAAACGAAACGAGAATATTTATCGAAACACCGAGACTCTCTGTAACCGAAATGTAGGAAGTTAAAGTAGGTAAAGCAAATCTCCCGGTTCGCGGTATTGAGAGAGTAAAAGGGGGTGGGGAACGACGACGAAGGGGAGGGGTGGAGGGGAGGGTGGTGATGGGTCGGGAAGATTGGGGTGGTTGGGGAGTGGGAAGTTGCAGGAGGGTGAGAGGGGAGTATAAGGGGGTGGGAGGGGAGAGAAGGAGGATGAGAGGTCAATTCGAAACGTGACTTTACGTGCATACATACAAATCGATGGCACGGCTTCCTACATCGGATTATTTATCGAATCTATGCGGTAACGGTGCATGCATCCTTACGCGTAAAGCTCTCTTTCCATCTCTCTCTCTCTCTCTCTCTCTCTCTCTCTCTCTCTCTCTCTCTCTTTCTCTCTCAGTTAGATATCCATGGGCACCATTGTTTACACTGCATACCTGGACCATGTTCGAATGGTGTGCACGTTGCAGCTCGTGTTCGTTTCAGGGACGTTCCAAGAGCGTGCGAAGTAACAACACATACACATACACACGCATATATATATATATATATATATATATATACGTTTATATCGTATATATGTATATATTTATGTATAAGTATGTACATACATGTTAGTGGTTGACTCCTAATGCTTCGAGCATGGACTTAACTTACATGGAAAATTACTTTAGAGCCTCCATTATCGCATTTCGCGAGGCCTCCCTTCTTTCATGGTGGCTTGCCTCGTAGTTGCTCTCGGTAAGGAAGAAGAGACACCGTCGTGTGGTTTCTGATTAAAACGTACGTTTTATCTCCTCTCTCTCTCTCTCTCTCTCTCTCTCTCTCTCTCTCTCTCTTTCTCTCTATTTCTCTGTCTGTCTCTTCCTACCGAAAGATGCTCGTAATCTGCATGGTACATTGTCGGCGATAGAAAAGATAGAGAAAGACAGAGAAAGAGAGAGAGACAGAGAGAGAGAGAGAGCATAACGTAAAAGTCTTTCTATTATTAGAAACACCTAGGTATAACTTCCATTTGTGTTCTTTTTATTTTTTGTTATTTTCTTTTTTCTTGTCGTTTAATACAAAGATTCAAATACGCGTACCTCCTAATGGTTAATTGTGATTCTCAAGTTGTTTTTATAGAATTTGTCAGGAATGAAAATAAAGCTATTATGTTTATATGGTATAATATGTGTATATATATATATATATATATATATATTTATTTATTTATTTTTTATAAGTATATTTTATTATACGGTACGCCGTTAATGTATGTACTTACATATGTGTGTTTCTTACTTTATGATTTTTATTGGCCATCACCTAAAAACTACAGTGTATGCATATGTTAATGTATGTGTGTGTGTATGTGTGTGTGTGTATTTTCGTGTTATTAAACTCGTCGTACTTATGGCATCTACATACGTACGACACTCATTTGAATCACTTCAATTTTTTAAATCTCTTTTGAATAAATTTTTCTCTAAGTATCGAAGGTTCTTACGCTATCTTAAAATCGATTATACTTTTTTCAATGTTCTTTTCTTCCCCTCTTTTTCTTCTTCTTCATCTTCTTCTTCTTCTTCCATTTTCAAATTCTAAATCTACATCTATCGAGAAAGAAATTGACCCGAAATATCTCGATAAATGAACGATCGATATGACAAAATCTCCAACGAACCTTCCATCAAACCTCTTACATTTAATTAACGTTATTAACAACTGACGTCGTCGAAAGGTTATAGAAATTCGTTCGAGCATGCATTAATACGTGCGCACATGTATAAGTAAAGTTCGTGGGGTTAAATTTGACTCCATCGTGATAACGATTACATATAGTTTTCACGATTCTTTTCTCCTTTCTCTCTTTGGTCGATGTTCAAAAACACGTTGAAAGGATAATGCGATCTAGAAGCAACGGACGAAGAAGGAGATGAATTATTTTTTTGGTGAAAAAAAAAGAAATTAAAAAATAAAAAAGTATGTGTGTGAGAGCGAGAGAGTGAGCGTGAGAGGGAGAGAGAGAGAGAGAGAGAGAGAGAGAGAGAGGGAGAAAAAGGGTCCTAGAATAGGATCCCTGTTATAGCAGGTATAACGTTTTCGGTCGATAACTATACGAACAGGGGGCACCATTTTAAGCGACAGGTGCAAACATTCGGAGGGCAGAGCGCAAAAAAGGAAGCCGGTAATTGTAAGGCCGACGGTAGAGAAACCAGTTTGCTAAAAACAACCTGGGCTCTCCCGCGAGGAACCAGCCTCGTCTCCTTATTCTCTCTTTCTCTCTTTCTCTCTCTCTCTCTCTCTCTCTCTCTCTCTCTCTCTCTCTCTCTTTATCCCTCGAAAGCTACCGAATATATAGGAGGACCGTGAGTCCTGAAAAAATTCATACTTGTATTTTCAACTCCATTTCAACTGAAAATCATGACCATAATCAGATCTATATATTATTATTATTATTATTATTATTATTATTATTATTATTATTATTTATAATGCAAATCCTAAAAGTCACTCTTTATCATTTTTAATATCTAATTGTTAATATAATTATTAATAATTATATCTCTAAATAGGAGTATGTATATTTGTATAAACATACATACGTACATACATACATACATGCATATATACGTATCTACATATAAACTAACAATAAAATATTGTATCATATAAATGATAATTTATTCGAAATAATTGTCTAGGATGATGTTCGTCAAAAAAAAAATAAATAAATAAATAAATAAAAATACTTCTTAAAGGAGTGCCAATTTTTTTTTTGTTATTAAAAAATATTCTATCGTTCGTACATAATCGATTTGTATTATTTATAGAATCCTATAAAAAATAACTTGACAGAAATATTATTCTCTTGCAAGTCTACGGATTGATTGCGCTCGTCGTAAAATTTTCTCTTTCTTATTGGATAAGAAAAAATGAATAAATAAATAAATAAATAAATAAATAAATAAATAAAGAGAAAACAATGAAGTAAGAAACAAAAGAAACACGGACGTATACGAGCGAAGCGTATAGATCTTAACAATTTTGAAATTAAACCTGATCCCAAGTCCCTTCGAAGAGGATTGTCTCACTTTTTTAGATGGTTATGAAGAAAAAAAACAAAAAAACAAAAAAAAACGAAAAGTAAAAAAAACATATTACGTGCGAGGATAATGATGGAGAAGGAAAAAAATACGAGAGGCTATTAAGGGGTCATCGTATAAGGGACCCAACAGAAATTACGTTCGAAACTACGTCCCTATCCTTTTGTTGATCCGAACAGGAATACACGACCAGTGGCTTTTGATAAGTATGCTACGGCGTACTATGTTGGAAAACATCCAAGAGTGAAAAAAAAAGAAAAGAGAAAAAAAAAATAGAGAAAGAGAAAACACGATGGATGGCGACGATGAGGACGGCGATGGTGGGAGAGAGGGGAAGGGGGTGGGTTCGTCGTCGATAAGGGGGAAAAAAAGGAAAAGAAGAGAGGAGAGACCCGTCTGGCTACCGATTTCGACGATGAAAAGGAGAAGTGAAATTTTCGATTCGTCCTACCTAGAGAGAACCCTCTAGGGTCGTGTCACGAATGATTTCATAAGAACATCAATCTTAATACCCTTTAAGATGGCCCATCGAATTCTTTTAACTTTCGATGCTTGGTGAACGAACGAAGGTTACCGTATCTAATCTACTTTTATATGTGTGCGTGTGTGTGTGTGCGTGGATGGGTGTGTCTGCCTGTTTAAAATAATACGAAAGGATTTATGTATCTACTGTGTATGTGTATGCGTTATTAATCGGGGGAGGGGGGGATATTATTATTATTATTATTATTATTATTATTATTATTATTATTATTATTATTATTATTATTATTATTATTATTTTGTCAATGAGAAAAATTAGAAAAAATTGTTCTTTTTTTGTTTTTTTTTTAAATCGTACGATTTATATTAAATATTATATTTATTATAATTATAATAAATATACATTTGCATGTATACATCATGTAAATATACATCATGTATGTATTATTAGTGGGGAAAAAAAAAAAAAAACAAAAAATGAATTATTATTTTATCGATGAGAAAAAAAGTTTTTTTTTGAATAATACATTTTATAATATTATATAATAATGTAAACGTACATGTGTAACGATATATAAATTATTTCAACTTCTAAACATTCGATCGTACATAGATATACTAATTAATTCATTGAAATAGTAGAAAGAAATGTACAATGAATAATAATAAAAAGAAGAAGAATAATAAGAAGAAGAAAAAGAAGAAGAAGAATTAGTGGATCACATATTTATGTTAATTTAACGGTATTTTACGAATAAAAATAAAAAATGTTAAATTTATAAAAAAATAAAAAAATCAAATACATTCGTCGACAATGTGTATAAAATATGTAATGTTACATCACACATTCACACACACACACACACAGAGAAAACACAGACGGACATAAGAAAATACTAAAAAATACTAAAATTCTAATAATAATTCTACGATTATATTATAATAATAAAAAAAAAAAAAATCGACAAAGTCGGATAAACAAAACGATTAAATATATAACACGTCGATCGTGTAGATCTATACGATCTAATCGATGATCGAATACACGCATGGACATAGAAAATCGACGATTTCGAAATAATGTTGAAATACCCGGTCTTTGTCTACATAATTCACGTTTTGATCTCGTTCGGAGCTTGACCATCCTTAAAAAGTTTTCTCCTTCCGTAAGATTTCCAACGAAGATCGTTGGAAAAGTTTCGCGTGCAAAAGAAAATCATGGCGTTCGGATTCTTCGAAGTATTTTATATACGTGGCTGGATCCGTTAGTCCACGTATTTGAATTGAATAACGACCGGCTTTAAAATTCGAAACTAGGCGATGCACAACGATGATGGCGGAAAAGGCGTAGACTCGACGAGGGAACGGGCGTGTACACGACGACGACGAGGACAACAACAACGAACACGGTGGCTTCACCTGTCCCCGATGGTGAAAAAGTCTTACCTTCTCATTGGAATTCTCAACGTGAATATATATTTTTATTAAACCACGCGACGACGTTGGAAGCCCTATTGTTCCTTCCCCGTAATAAATTATTACCGTTGTCATGAACGATCGAATTACTTGAAAAATTTCCTATCTCTATCTCTCTATCTCTTTATCTCTCTTTATCTCTCTCCTTCTCTCTCTCTCTCTCTCTCTCTCTCTCTCTCTCTCTCTCTCTCTCTCTCCCTGTCTCTCTTCCTTTATATAGTTCGAAGATCATTATACCTAACTGTGTTTTCTTTGATCAGATTTAAATTATACAATTTGCCTAAGCGGGATATTTATTAAAGATAAATAATTGGTTTTTATTGACGTTATTGTTATAACAATATAATAATTATTATTAAATAGTTATAATAATATATATATAATAATAATAATATATATATATATATATATAATATATTGGTAAACAATTGTAATTCGATAATACAATTTTACAATTTATGTACGTAGAATATTTATTCAAGATAAATAACTTGTTTTTATAGATATATTATTGTTAATATAATAATAATAATAATATATATAACGGTAATATAAATATAGGAATATATATTAGTAAATAATTGTTATAGAAGATAATTTATATTTTATGATCCGATTTAAATTATACAATTTATCTATATACAGTATTTATTGAAAATAGATATTCGAATTATTTATTAATATATTATTATTATTTTTTTCTGTTCCATATATTTAATAATAATATGTATATATATATATATATATATATATATACATATATATAGATAAATAAAAATATATATAGATAGATATGACATTATACTATTAATAGATATTTATAAATATGTTAAATGTTATTTATATTATTAAATTTATACTTATAAAAATAATAGAAAAATAGACAAATAGAAAGCTCGACATACTTAAATGCCCCCCCCCCCCAAAAATTATTTTCAATAAAATATTATTCTTATTTATAGGGAAAAATTAAATATATATATATATATATATATATATACACATGTAATATTCCAATTCCTCTGATATATAAATCCCAATTAAATAAATACCATAGAAACATCTCGATCATAACCTCCATATCGTTATAATATATTATATCGACACGTGAGGTATACGATAGAACAGCAATAATAATTTATATCCTGTACATATCGACGTAACGCGACGTTCTACGATCGAGGAAATAATTTATCATGACTTTCACGAGGTGCGTCAAAGTCGCCTCGAGAAACTTAGGGAGAGGAAGAAAGGTGAGAAAAAAAATTAACCGTACATAAATAAATAAATGAAAGAAGTTAATGAAGAAAAAAGAAAGAAGAAGAAGAAGAAGCGGGAAAATCTCGAGAAGGACATTTTAACGCCGGGTAGAAGCACAATTACGAATAATTTACAACCGTCTTAGAGACGCCAGTGTATGTATGTATGTATGTAAGTGCTACCGAATACGCGTTAAATAGAAAGACCAAAAGAAATAATATATGTTTGTACGCGTGCGTGTGTGCGAGACAGAGAAAGGATTTCGATTACGTACGATCATTAATATCATTTTTAACAGTAGTTATAGATCGTTAATACGAATCTCTTATTATGACTTATTATCATTACCACGTACACGACGACGAGCCCCATTAAATTTTACACGCCATATTTTTATGCGTTTATTTATTTTTCTTTTTTATTTTATTTTATTCTTTTTTTTTTCTCCTCTTGATCCTTCTTTTATTTCTCCTCCTTTATTTTTTGTCTTTATCTTATGAAAGTCCGACAGATGAGATTCGAATGTTAATAATGATTATCTCTTCTCTCATTCCACATATTATTTTTGTCCCCCTTTTCATCATTATTATTTCGATCAGCGCGGAGGATTAAAAATTTGCTATATTTTTCATTAGATTCTTTTCATATCGTATTTTATATTGTTTCATTCTATCGTATTAACATTTTTACGTGGTAAAATATATTCGTAGTATTAATATTTCCTTTTCCCCTATTTTTCCATCTATCCATCTATTTATCTATCTGTGTATCTACCTGTCTCTTCTCATTTAATTATATTTCGATCATAATCGTGAATATTCTTCTTTTTCTTTTTGCTCTTTCATCACATTCTTCCTTTCTTTTATCACAAATGTGCTGTTGCAGTATAATTTCTTTTTTTTTTTTTATTTCCTTTTCTCATCGTATTCGTCCTTTCTGTTACCAAACATGCGCGGTTGCAGTACAATCTTTTCTTATCTTCTATTTTTTAATTTTAATTTTATCCTCTTATTTTCTTTTTTTTTTTTTTTTAATTTGTTTTTCTACGGTATAAATGTTTTATTCCGTATCTCTCCTCTCTTGTATCCTATCGTTTTAACATGGCTATACCCTAAAATAATTTATTTTCTTTCTCTCCATTTTTATCCATTAATCTAATATCCCTCTTTCTTTTCGATGACAATTCCGACTATTTTTTCTTTTTCTTTTTTCATCATGGTCTCCCTTTCTATTCGTACGCATGTGCAGTTGCAGTGCAATCTTTTTTTTTCTTTTTTTTTTTCTTTTTTTTAGTATAAACTTTTTATACCGTATCTCTCCTTTCACTTTTTGTCCAAATCGTATTTGCATGGCTGCACTTTAACATACTAAGTAATTATTTTCTCTCTTTTGATTTTTTTTTTTTCTTTTTTTTTTTTTTTAATTATTTTCTTTTTCGATCGTAATTCTGACTATTTCCTATTTACATTCTTTTTCTTTCATGATGTTCTTCCTTTCTAGTCTTTCCTATACGCAGTTGCAATATTCATTCTATCTCTCTCTCATTCTCTCTCATTCTCTCTCATTCAAAAGGATCACTCCATTGTCCTCCGTACGTATACGCATGAAAAAGAAGGTAGGAACGATCGTTGGGACACGATCGACCGTACGACGGCGCTTACAAGGATTATGCAAAATACGTTTCCCATTAAAAATGATAGATTCGGCGATAATGAAATATGTAACGCTTAGGCTCGACGTAAGTATCGAGGATACGCCCGCGATAAATCTGTCCGGACCAGTTCTTTCGGAGCGAATGCTGACTGGGAGCTTGAACGATAATCGAGTTTTACGAAGTCGAACGGGAGCCAGGAGACGCCAAAGGGGTAGAGCGGGGAGGAGTTAGGGTAAGGAAGGGGGTAGGAAGGTAGGATGGGAAGAAGGTAGGAAGATAGGGAGGAAGGGAGGGAGAAGGAGGAGGGAACAAGAGCAACCGAGTTACGAGGTGGAGTAGGAAGAAGAAGAAAAAGAAGAAGAGCTACAGTAACGACAACAACAACAACTACAAGAAGAAGATCAAAAAAAAAAAAAAAGAAAAGAAATAAAGAACGGGAGGAACAAGAACAAGATGAGACAGTGTCTTGCTGGAATAAGGAGAATCGACCGCGTGTGCCAAGTTAAATAAAAAAAAAAATAAAAAAGAAAAAGAAATGAAAGAAACAAAAAAAAAAAAAGAAAAGAAAAGGGAAAGAAAGAACGAAAGAAAATATATCTCTCTATCTCTCTCTCTCTCTCTTCCACTCCTTATCTATCTATCTCTATCCATCTCTCTCTCTCTCTCTCCCTCTCTCTCTCTCTCTCTCTCTCATTATGTCTGTCTCTGTCCTTACATATATGTACTTCGATTCACGTGCATCTTGTGCTCGTTATTTCGCTCTGCACGCTTGGCTATATATGACGGACGTTGGACCCTTAAGGGCCCTTTCGAGTTCCACCACCACCATCACCATTACCACTACTACTTTCTCTCTCTCTCTCTCTCTCTCTCTTTTTCTTTCTCACTCCACATACTTCTTCAAGACCGTTGAAAGAAGATATATTTAGACTGCGAGTCTGCAAAAAGAGAGAGAAAGAGAGAGAGAGAGAGATCTTACCACGTCAGGTACCAAGATGCGAGCTGAATTCGTCTCTTAAAAAAGAAAGAGAGAAAAAGAGTGAGAGAGAGAGAGAGAGAGAGAGAGAGAGAGAGAGAGAGAGAGAGTTTACGAGACTCGTAGTACCGGACTTTTTCGAGGTCGGTGCACCTCGAATCGTGTGGACATCCACTCCCCAAACTCGCGTTACTTCACTTACTATATATATGTATATGTATATGTATGTATGATGTATGTATGTATGTATTTAAGTATATATGTATGTATGTATGTATCTACGAATTCATCTTCGTAATTACATCCTTTTTAATTTTTCTTCATATTCTCTCTCTCTCTCTCTCTCTCTCTTTTTCTTGAATCCGAATTCATTGTCAAGCCGAACGATAATAATATCTATTTACCGATTCCGTTCCCGTATATTTAATTATCGAAATGTGTAACGTAATAACGAAGTTATTATTTAGTTAATATTTTTGTTAATTATTAAATTAATATTTTTGATCCCATCGGACGAGATTTATTACACTTCGTCGTTGAGAGAAGAAATTCACGTGTGCGATCTCATATAACCGATAGCTGTGTCCCTTCGACATTCGTGGGAGTGGAGGGTACGATTGGCGTTAAGGAGGGAAAGGGACGGTGGTTGCTGAAGGGCTGAAACACTCCTTCAAATTTTCTCCGTTACACTTTACGTTTCTTTCTCTTTTTCTGTTTCTTAATTTTTTTTTTTTTATTATTTGTTTTTTTTTTTTTCATTTTAATCCTTTTTCTCCGTTTTCGTTTCGTTCCTTCCACCTTCAAAAACCCTCCCTTCGTATTTCTCCGCGATAAGTTTCAAAACCCGTTCGGACGTATCTTTTTTTTTTCTTTTTTCTTTTTTTTCCTTTATTTCCATCGAAGAAAGGTCGTAAGGTCGTTAACATTTTCTTACTTCATTATTTTGTCCTTTATCGTATCATTCCGCCGTCGTACGATCGCGATTAAAAACTCGATCGAACTACAATATATATATATATATATATATATATATATATATATATATATTGCTTCGTAAAGAGGAAAAAGATAAAAAGAAATTGAAAGAATCGCGAACAATTTTGTAATTTTCGAAAGAGCTATGGATTTTCGTACGGGCAATTGAACGTGATAGGGCGCGGGGTAATTGGAATGGGACGGGGAAGGGGATGGGCTGAAGGGGAGTCGGTAAGAAAAATATCAAATCGGATAAATATATATGTATACACGGTTATACGTGTTAAGTACATATACATATTATATATATGTATATATATATATATATATATATATATATATATACACATGCATTATACCAGACGATGGATAAAAGACGTTTCTAAAACGAATGAAAAAGAAAGAGATGGAAAAAAAAGGAAAGAAGAAAAATGAAAGAAAGAAATAAAGAAAATAAATAAAGGAACTAGCGGAAACTCACTCACCTCGCACCTGGAAGTGTCCAGTATCTCCACCTCGGTAGTAACGTTATCGATGGTAACGCTGTGCCGGTAAAGGAAATCTGCAACAGAGTAGAACGAGATTATTCTTGACGCCTTGACGAATGATATGGCGGTTCATTCCTGAAGAATCACTATCAATGTATGTACCTAATCTCTCTCTCTCTCTCTCGTTCTTTCTTTCTTTATCTATATAAACGAGGAAGAGGTATATAGACGGTAGAATGAAGAGGAGGAATAGAAAGAGAGAAAAGATCTACGAGCTCGCTCAGGAAGGATAATGAAATCGATCCGTCAGTTCCCATCGAGGATCAAGAAAGATCGCACCGCGGTACTCGAACGGAGTAATCGAGGATCTAGCCGCGTGTCTCGTCCTACATCTGTATATATATATACATACATACACACACACACACACACACACATATATGTATGTATGTATGTATATATACTCGTAAAGGTAACTCCTTTGCCGAAGGAGAAGCGTCCTTGGACGAGTGATCTAAGAAACGATAGCTGAAACTGAATCCCAGACGGGAGGATCGAGATCTGGCTAACGCCAGAAAGATTAATGATCGTTCATACGAGAAGTGGCGAACGTAAATCCGCGTCGCAACTCGAAAGCGAGTTTTTCCTCTTTCCTATACGAACACGTCTCTCCTATACCGAGATCTCGTGCTGACCTTCCCTTACCCCATAACCCCCGCCCCGCCCCCATTTCCCCTCAGATTTACTTCCTTACTTACTTACTTACTTCCTTCCTTCCTTCCTTCCTTCCTTTATTCCTTTCTTACTATAAATTTCTTCGTGTTATTTATTATCGATCGATCGGATGATCTTGTTAATTTTTATCTGATCGAGTAATAACAACAACGATCTTCCCTCGAACCCCGTCCCTCCCACATCTCCCGACAACGTTCGAAATCGTGGGATCGTTTAGTATTTCAATTCGTTTTGAAAAGTACGATCGATTCGTTACAATTTTTAATTAAATACGTTCTTAATGAAATACTTATCGTAACATTTAATTCATTGATTAATTAAATACTTACGTGTAACATTAATTGGTTTCTCTTTTCGTTTTTTTATTTTATTTTATTCTTTTTTTATTTTTGATAAAAGGATTACGTCTGGATCAATGTGGATCAATTCGATTTGGGTGCTTTCGATCGATTTTTGTTCTTTTCCATTTTATTTGTTTTTTTTTTCTTTTTTTTTTTTTTTGTACAACTCTAAATTCGTTTCTATATATCGGCGGACGTAATTTATTTTATTTTATTTTTATTTAATTATCATTGTATTATTAATTATTATTCTTTTATATATTTCTTAAGATATTAGATATTGGATATTAGACTTTTGGGATATTGGAAAGTTTCGATGTAGACTTATTTTTGTACGACGTTGTGTCATAATTTATAAAAAAAAAAAAAAAAAGAAATAATTTATAAAAAAGAAAAAAAAAAAATATATATATATATATACACACGCGCGCGTATGCATGTATTTCTTGCAAAATATGAAATTTCCTTAAAAGAAAAAAATCTCGCTTCTCTCTTTTTTTTTCGTTCTTCTATTTGTTCTTCCGAAGGAAGAAAAGAAAGAAAGAGAGAAAAAAAGAAGATTCTTTCTGTCCCGACAAAATAATCTTAACTTCTTTCATTACAAATTATTTATCATCTACTCCCGACAAATTATAGCCCTCCTCTTAATTGTCAACCTTTTCAAACATATTCCTCCCATTATCGTTTCCCAGATTTAATCGAACGGAAATGGTGGGAGGAGCATACGTTGTTCCGGCCAAATTTATAAGGAAATTTAGGAATCCTCGTGAACGACGTTACACTCGTAAACGTTACCACCGCGTATAGAAACAAATTGCAAAACCCGCCATGTAGATTATACCTACAACCGGGATATTCTAACTATGGGATCGCGTCCCCCCTCCCCTCAAGAGAAATCCGTTCTCATCCCTTAACTCGAGTTAAAGCCTTGTTTACGATGAAACCTTATGCCCCTTCGTGCACAGCCTCCATAGACCTGAATTGCGTGAGGCAAGCACATTTGTCGTCTTTGTAAAAAAAAAAAAAAAAAAAAAAAGAAAAAAAAGAAAAAAAAAGAAAAGAAAAGAAAAGAAAAAGAAAAGAAAAGAATCTCTTTCTAACCTCACGTACCTTCGTCCGTTCATCCTTCTATTTCTATGTATATACGTATATACATATGTATATCCTCGTGTATATGCGCGTGTGTGTGTATATATATAACGTGTGTATGCGTTATGGCGAGCTTTGGATGCATGTCACGTATTTAGCATTCTCTAATATATCGTTAACTCGTGAAACGTTCTTAGAACATGATAAATAAAATAAAATCATTTTCATAACTTTGAAGAGGGATTTATTAACTCGACCATTTTTTTTCTTTCTATTTTTTTTTCTTTTTTTTTTTTTTTTTTTTTTTTTTAATAATATAATTCATACATGATTTATGAATTAAAATAAAATCATTTTCGTAACTTCGAAGTAGGATTTATCAACGATCATTTCTTTTTTTTTTTTTAATAATATATAATTTAGAAGTTTGGAATATATATATATATATATATATATATATATATATAAAATTTGTATATTATCAGATTATTATAAACTATAAAAATATGTAATTTAGGTATACATATAATATACGCGAAATTTCAAATATAATCAGATTATTAATTTTTTTATTACTCATAAGAATATATAACGTACATATACTTTAATTATTCAAATTAAAAAAAAAAAAAAGAAGAAAATTAAAAACCCATATCTTTAAAAACCTTCACAAGTCACATAAATGATACAAAACCATAAAATTTTGTTACGTACGTATGCTAACGTACGTCTCGTTCCTCATTATTTTCTTCTTTTAGAACACACGTATAAAATACATACCAACGGATATTATTCATTCAATCTTCAAAAAAGAAAATAATAATTTTTCGTATGTATGTATGTATGTATGTGTCCACAGACGAAAGATAAAAAAAAATATCTTCTCTACCACGTTGGGTGGTCAAGTAGTCGATCATTTTTTCTTTTGTGTTGGATTTTTTTTTTTTTTTTTTTTTTAAGAGAGAAGACGATTCCTATTTTAAAAGGGGACAAATGTTTACGCAAATTTGTCGAGAGGACTGGTTCGGTTGGAAAGGTAAATTTCATGACGCGACAGCACCGTTCACGATGACGGCGAAAGTCGTGTGTCATTGTGTCGGAAGATCGGCGTAATGACAGAGCGGCACGATGCCAAACATTGCCGCGTCCAATCGCAATCGTCGTCTTCTAACTGGTTCGGAACTTTCGCGCATTAACCGCATTCTCCTATTTCTTCTATGAGAAATAATGTCTAAGAAGCCTTCTAATGGCCTTTTTTTTGTTTTTTTTTTTTTTATTTTTTCTTTTTGCTTTTTATTTATTTATTAATTTTTTCTTTTCTTTCTCTACTTACATCGGATCCTTTAGAAAACGTCTTTCTTTTTATATCTTTCTTCTTCTCTTTTCTTTTCTCTTCTTTCCTTTCCTTTCCTTTCCT
>OU964962.1:7745041-7825041 GCA_918808275.2 Dolichovespula sylvestris | reverse complement strand
TATCGAATCGTAAAATGCGTCGGATGATGATTCCGTAGTCCGTTCGTATGTATACACATATACATACATACATACATACATACATATGTATATACATATATATATATATATATATATATATATATATATATATATATAAAAGTACGTTTGCATAGTTACATATCTACAAAACATATTCCACGGATGTATGTTAATACATGAACGCATAGTGATACGTGGATACGTATGTACGTACATATGTATACTTCTCTTTACCTGAAAACTTTCGATACTGAAATACTCCGGAGAATCACTTTTCCGAAGAAACGCCCTCGAACGGTGAAAGCAGCTAGTATCTCAACACGTGAGCCTGTAACATTGATTTCCTTGGGCTAATCCTAACTACGAAGTACTTGTCAAATATATATATACATACATACATACATACATACGTACGTACATACATATATATATGTGTGTGTGTACAAAGTATATATAACTGATGTGTCGGTGAAAAGAAGAAAAAAAATTAAAAACAAAAATAAAATTAAAAAAAAAATGGGAAAAAAACGTTTAACGTTTATCAAACCTATAATGTTATATACATAAGTATATGTGTGTGTTAAAGAGAGAAAGAGAGAAAGAGAGAAAGAGAGAAAGAGAGAGAGAGAAAGAGAGAGAGAGAGAAATACATAAATAGAAAGAAACGACATCTTGTTGGACGTCCGTCTGTCGTCTCTCTCTCTCTCTCTCTCTCTCTCTCTCTTTCTTCCTCAACGATGGACGTCAATTTGTCGGTACACCGGTGCAAATTATTATCGTTTATACGTCTCGAGGCAATCGTTCGCAACTGTGTTGCATTAACCTTAAGAGAAATATAGGAGGAAGAGAGAGAAAAAGATAGACAGATCGAGAGAGAGAGAGAATAGTCAGCTTATGCGTTAGATATTATTCATTTTTTGGCCGGCGGATACGGAAATGAAGACTGAGCGATCTTTCCTGAACGATGAACGATGAACGATTCGATTCGTTACTACATATGTATGCATGTATGTATATATATGTATGTATGTATGTATGTATGTATGTATGTATATATGTATGTATGTATGTATGTATGTATGTATGTATGTATGTATGTATGCATGTATGCATGTATCTGTACGATGATCGTTTTATAGATTCGATATTGGTCGATTTGCAGTTGGATGCATACATACATAGATTGATAGATAGATAGATAGATAGATAGATAGATAGATGGATGGACGGACGGATGGATAGATAAATAGATAGATATCATAGATTGATACATATGTATCCATGCACATACAATATATTTAAATGCTTATTTCCTTTAGAATTTAAATCCTTCAAAACTATAAATTAGAACTATCCGTAGCATCGAACTAGTAAGTAAGAGTATCGTGAGCGTACGCTGAAATTTCAAATTTCCGTTTAATAACGTGATTTCAAAATGATACATACAGACATACATACATACATACATACATACATAGATACATAGATTCTACCCGATTGAAACGAAACCATTGGAATAATATTGATTTAGAGATGATACTTATGTAAATATATAATCATTTTAAACGATTGAATTTTAATTCCGTACCACGGAATGAATTTATAATGGATTTCCGTTTTATCACGTGATCGTAAAGATTGCGTATGATGATATATAATTGTATCAATGGACGAACGTACATATGCATTTCTAAATCGATCAATTATTAACTTGGATACGTTTTGACGGAGAGTAAATTTTTCTTTTCTTTTTTCTTTTCCGATTTAAATAGAAAATTTTTAATTAGAAAAATATTCGAAATATCAGACATAATAATAATGATGATGTGATGATGATGACGATGACGATGATGATGATGATGATGATGATGATGATGATGATAATAATAATAATAATAATGATAATAATGATAATAATAATAGTAATAATGATAATAATGATAATAATAAGAAAAATTTTTAATTGCAAAAATATTTCAAATATGAGAAATAATAATAATAACAATAATAATCATTAAATAGAAATCTATCTATCATTCTATATATATATATATATATATATATATATATATATATATATATATCTACCGATTTATCTATTGTATATATTTTCATGTGTAGACGTGATCTATCGAGTGATCACGATTTGCACGATCCTCCCTCCCCCACCCCTCTCTATCCCTCTGTTCCTCTTCTTTTATTCAGTAAAGAGATTCACGGAGTCACACGAGACAAAACGTTCCCATCCTATCTGTCGAGTAGAGCTTATCGACACAATGTAGAATTGTAGAATTGTAGACGTGGCGGTGCACCGTAGAGATTCGCTTTCTAAATCATTGCCTAGAATTATTCCATGCAATAAGACAGAGAAAGAGAGAGAGAGAGAGAGAGAGAGAGAGAGAGGAAGAAAGAAAAAGAAAGAGATACGGAAAGAGACAAAAAGCGACCGAAAGAGATAGAGATAGAGAGATAGATAGATATAGAAAGAGAGAAAGAAAGAGAGAGAGAGAGAGAGAGAGAGATTCGCATTGTTAATCGAGATCGAAATAATCGAGTACTAGACTAGTATCTCGGTCATGAAAGATGAAAAGAGTCGATTAGTTTATACTCGTTGAATTATCAAAAGAGAAAGAAAAAGAAAGAGAAAGAGAAAGAAAGAGAGAGAGGGGGAGGGAGAGAGAGAGAGAGAGAGAGATGTTCGAGCACGTTTATTTAACATTCTCTCTTTATATTTTTGTCTCTCTCTCTCTCTCTCTCTCTCTCTCTCTCTCTCTCTCTCTCTCTCTCTCTCTCTCTCTCTCTCTCTCGATAATTCAATGGAGAGAGAAAGAGAGAGATGGATGCTTACGCACGTTTATTCAACGTTCTCTCTTTATATTTTTGTCTCTTTCTTTCTATACTCTACCCCCCCCCCCTCCGTCTCTGTCTCTGTCTCTCT
This sequence comes from Dolichovespula sylvestris, assembly GCA_918808275.2. NCBI lineage: Eukaryota > Metazoa > Arthropoda > Insecta > Hymenoptera > Vespidae > Dolichovespula > Dolichovespula sylvestris. The sequence continues at coordinate 7,822,082 of OU964962.1, read as the reverse complement.
CACTCCGTAGAAGCAAAGTAAATTTCTTAGATTTAGAGAGGGACGAGCGCGCGCACGCGCTCGTTGCTTTCTACGCGCAATGTCGGCCAATTTGATGTCTCTATCGATTGTTTCGACGTTCGATCGTAGAGAGAGAGAGAGAGAGAGAGAGAGAGAGAGAGAGAGAGAGAGAGAGAGAGAAGCCGTACTTATCGAGGAGACTCACGATTAGCGATGGCCAACGTCGAATAAATCAAACGGATGGGCACTGTATTAGCGATGCACCTTCGTTATACCATATACTCACGGAACCGAAGAAGAATTTATATACCGCGCGAGAAGAAAGCTCCGGCCGCTTATCTTTCGGCTTCGATCGTACGCTCTATCAGTCGAGGAAATAGGGAAATTAAAATTAAAAGGAACAGAAAAAAAAAATAAAAAAGAAAAAAAAAACAAAATAAAAAAGAATTGATCGTTATTGCGACGATCGAGAGTGCTTCGAGGTTTGCGTAAAGAGGGAGAAAAGGAGATGCAAAAAAAAGAAAAGAACAGAAAAATGAGGGTAAAAAAAAGAATGGGACTCACGGTTTAAGAATTTACGTTTCTTGGATGAACGCGTTTTTTCTCTTTCGTCGTTGAACTGAACCGACCAGATTAAGACGAAGTTATCATAGCTACCTTCTTTTGCCTCTTTCCTCGTCTACTTCTTCTTCTTTTTTTTTTTTCTTTTTCTTTTTCTCCCTATTTTTCCTTTCATAACGTCTTTGAAAAAATTCGCGAGCGAATTCGATGCCCGATACGACGACGAAGGGGGAATTAATCGTCAGAAATAAGTATCGATGACATTTTTTTCTCCTCTCCCTCAACTCCCTTCATCGTCTTTTATTTGGTTATCAATTTTTTTTTTGTTTCGGGTTCATTTCCCAGAACGCAAAAATTTGTTTCGAAGGCAAAAACGGATAACGCATTTTAGAATGCGAGAACTAGGGGAATTCTCTTTTTTCCTATTTTATTTTATTTTTTTTTTTTTTTTATTCTTTCACTTATGCATTTTTTTCTAGTTCATTTCTTAGAATGCAAAAATTCCTTTAGGAATCCAAAAACGGATTCATTTCTTAGAATGCAAGACTGGGAAGATTTTGTTTTATAGCCAAGTATTATAATCCAAAAAGAATTAATTGATCACTCGGATATGATAAACTGGAAATCAAAATTTACGATCGAAAGGAAAAAAAGGAAAGGGAGGGCGGGAAAAGGAAAGAAAAGGAAGAGGACAGAAAGAAACAGTACGGATCGCTTCGAAGGAAAAATGTAGAGAAGAAAAGTCAAGAAAAGAAAATGAACGGAGAGGAAAAGAAAAACGAGGACGAAAAAACATTCCTCCCGTATACCATCCTTTTTTATCGTTGTAGTCTCGAATGCAAAGTCACGCCTTCCGCTTATCGATTTTTCTACTCTACGATCTATATATCCACATATTTATAACAAAAAGCAGAAACGAGAAGGAAAAAGAAAAGAAGGAAACGAAACGGAAAAAATAATAATAAAGAGGAGAAAAATACGAACGCGACGTCGCGTCGCCAAAGGCATAGGTCGTTCTCTCTCTCTCTCTCTCTCTCTCTCTCTCTCTCACACACACACACACACACACATACATTATATATATATATATATATATATATATATATATACATATCTATACGTTTTTATACATATGTATACTTATACGCATACGTATAAGCACGTATGTAAGAGTGAGAGAAAGAGAGAGAGAGAGAGAGAAAGAAAGAGCGAAAAAGAGAGAGAGAGAGAGAGAGAGAGAGAGAGCGAGTTTGAGGGACGATTAAGCGATTATCCCCTCGATCGGCGAAACGTGCGAGATTATCCGCTTCCTGGTTTACGTCCGATCGCGATTATCCGTACTTTTCTCAGGAAATTAATTAATGCCGACTCGTTAAAGAGGGACGGCGCGAATGTATGTAAGCCAAGGCTTGCATACATACAAATATATATATATATATATATATATATATATATATATATATATATATATACACACATGCAGCACTTTCGTTGGGTGAGCAGGTACAAGACCGCCTCGAGGATCGATCCGAAGCCTGCCGCTTTTACGATATAATACCAGAGAAAATGATACTCTTAAAAATGGCCGGCGACACGTTCCAACTCGAGCCACGATTTTACAACATTAAATGTACTTTAAGATATAACGAAACGAATCCAATTAACACGATTTCGAATTCAAATTCGATTGAATTTATTACATATATATATATATATGTATGTATGTATGTATGTATGTGTATATATATAAAATATAAATAGGCAGGGAAAATAGTAGTCACATCGTTAAGCTAATTACCAATTGGAAATATATTTATACGAATATTAACATTAATAATTTATAAAAGAAAAAAAAGAGCTTGTCGAAACAATCATCTATTATATCGTATATTCATATACAATATCTATCGTAAGACATTCTTATTTATCTCAATGAATCTTAAATGTTTTCAATTAATTCGATTTTTTCTCCTCTCTTATTTATTTATTTTTTATTTTTTATTTTTTTTTATTTTTTTTAATATAAGAATAATTATAACGTAAATATTTGATTGTTAAGAAAATTATTTAATTGCATATAAATTTGTAGTCGGTTTAAAAATATGAAATAAATTTTAACTTTTACTCTCTCTCTCTCTCTCTCTCTCTCTCTCTCTCTCTGTCTCTCTCTCTCTCTCTCTGTCTCTCTCTCTCTCTCTTTCTCTCCTCTCTATCTATCTACATATCTATCTCTATCTCACTTACTCGATACGATTAATACTCAACGTTATATACGTTCGACGTAACTCTAATAAAATTTTCTTCGAAATATAATTCATAAAGTATGACGACGTTAAAAACCCTTAAGGGGCTAAAACATTAATAAGGTTCAAGATCGAAGCTATCGAGGAATGATTTCACGGTTCTGTACCACGTAGAATCGCGTTAGGTGGATCTCTATGAAGAGAGTAGAAATAAGGTTTCGATATCGTGAGGCTCCAGTAAAGATATGTATCTATATATATATATATATACGCACGCACGTATACACATATATATATATGTACATACGTAAAAGGGCTGAGGCCCTTCGAGCGCTTACAGAAATATCTTGAGAAAGACAGAAACGTTGGCGAAACGAGGCTTGAGGAGAGGTAGACCTAAGATTTAAACGTTCGATATGAAATAGAGGCTTATGGGGGGAGGACTCTGCTTGAGAATGCAGATCTCTCTCTCTCTCTCTCTCTCTCTCTCTCTCTCTCTCTCTCTCTCTCTATCTCTCTCTCTTTCTCTCTCATAATTCATATGGAATATACCCTCGGCATAATAATTGCCGTGCACGCCTGTGAACGTGTATTTGCATGTAAGTTACGAACGTTCGAAGTTTGTACTCCCATGTATGTATGTATGTATGTATGCATGTATGTATGTATGTATGTATGCATGTATGTATGTATGTATGTATGTATGTATGTAATACCTAGATATATCCGCTTTGGAAAATCTTCGGCGCCACTACTACGTAAAGCAGGTGTGCCATAATCGGAGATGTAGTATCGTTTCTGTCTATTTTAAAAACGATAGTACGGAACTATAATTAGAAGCGAATACTTATGCATTTTATCTTTGCAAAAGGGGTGGGAACGACTAGGGGGGGATGGGATGGGATGGGATGGGATTGGGCAGGGAGGGGTGAGACGACGTGAGGGGGAAGATGATTCATTTCATTATATATGCATACCGATCTATGTACATAACTGGCCTATTGTTAATCGTAAATTTACGTTCTTAATTTTTTTTTCTTTGTTATTTTAATTTTTATAGAGTATACTCTAATTAAAAATATTTATATATATATATACATATATGTATATATATTTTTTTTCTTATCATATACGATATAAACGTCATTATACCTTTAATATTAATCATTAAAAAAAATATAACGCGATTGATTCGACGACGTCCGACGTTAATATAAAATTGGAACGATAATCAAAATGATCTTACTTATTTATTTATTTTCTTTTTGATAACAACAAAAGAATTACGAAGGTTCAACGATAAAAAATAAATGAAAAGATATAAATTTTATTTGATCCAAGGATATCACGGGTAACGTCGATCCCTCGCAAACGCGAACTCGACTATGTACATATATCCGTTATTCGATCGAACTAGAAGAGAGATACCAACACAAACGAATGAAATACACACGATACGAACTCGTCGCAATCGTAAATCGTAATTCGTTGCACGACCGATTTTCCTTCGTACATGCACCTACACGTACATACATACATACATACATACACAAACACACACATATGTACAAATCTATATATACGTAAGTATTATAGGTATATACATACGCATCGGTCATCGTCGATAAAACTCAGTCGTCACGAATCGAATAGAAGACTAGAATTCGAGTATGCATTCCCTCTACGATTCTCTCACGCTTTGTAAAAATAATTAAAAAAGAGAGAGAGAAAAGATAAAGAAATAAAAAAAGAATAAAAAGAAAAATAAAGGAAAATAGAAAAAAATAATAATAAACATGCAAGCAATGAAAGGAGAGATCGCGATTGAAATAAAAGGTTAAGTAATATCTCTCTCTCTCTCTCTCTCTCTCTCTCTCTCTTTCTCTCTTTCTCTTCCTGTCTGTCTGTCTGTCTTTCTTCGTCTATCTCTTTTATTCTATTTTTCTAAAGTAAAGAATAATAGCACGATTAACAAAAGAGATTTGTTAAATGGACTATTGTACCATCGAATAGGAAAAAGAAGGAAAAAAAGAAGAAGAACAATAAGAGGAAGAGGAAGAGGAAGAAGAAGGAAGAAATGAAATATCATGAGAGCCATAAAAACACGGCTACGAAAATGAAATCAAAAAGAGCAAAATCTTTGCTCGAGAGAAATGAAAACGATCTTTATTTCTTACCGACGATAATTATCGTTCCTTATCGAATATACCGATCGCCGTGTATTAAACGAATAAATATTCTCGAATGAAATCTCATTCGTGCCATTGTCCCTTTCATTAATCAATATCAACGATTATTATATATTATTTAACATCTATACTTCCTATATCGCGACTTCGAGTTAATTCGATTCCCGAGCTTATCTCGATCTTATAATTCGTGTTTTCTTTTTTTTTTTTTTTTAAATTCATACATACATATACATAAATATATACATACGTTGATATTATTATTATTATTACTATTATTATTATTATCATTATTATCATTATTATCATTATTATTATTATTATTATTATTATTATTATTATTATTATGTAAATTAATTAATTAATTAATTAATCATCGAATTAAATAGATAAATTTGACGATATGAAAAAATGTGATCCATTAGCAATAGTTTCGCGTTTATTTTAGCAAAAATAATAAAAAAATATTATAAATATGATCTAATATGAAAAGGAAACAAAAAAAATTAAATTTAACTGATTAATTAATTATCGCTTATTTTATCTAAATATATAAATAAATGAACGAACGAACGAACGAATGAATGAATTTGCACGCCGAGTAGCAAGAATTTAACGGAGTCCTACTGAGAAATTCTTTCTAACTACTTTCGTATCTCTTACTCAACAATAACATAATAATAACAAAAATAATGATGATGATGATAATAATAATAATAATAATAATAATAACAATAACACAGAGGATAGCAATCTTAAGTGTTGTTTGCCTTAAAGAAACTGGAACTGTTGGCACGTAACCGAAAGATAATCACATTTATATGGCAGCTTGTAGCATGTTCATTCCAAGAAATTCGATAGCAAGCAGCAAGAAAAAAGAAGGAAGTTTTCTTGTTCCTTCTTCCTCTTCTTTCTTCTTCTTTTTCTCCTTCTTCTTTCGAGATTCTTCAAATTGGTAAACTTCGAGTATTCGAGTTTTGTAACACCCTTTTTGTAAAAATGTCGTTCGTTCGTTTGCTTTTCTTTGGTTTTTTTTTCTTTTTTGTTTGTTTGTGTTTTCAATACGTGCCGTCATAATGATTCATACGGATCCAAGATCGAGACGCGATAACGTGAAAGAAAGTGAATTAAGAGGAGACGAAATTCTTTTTATTTAATCTTTTTTTTTTTTTTGTCAAAAGAAGAAGACCAGAGCGGACAATATAAATATTGATGATAATTTGACCCTCTCGTGTCTCTTTCGATGAAGAAAAAAAATATTATCAACGAAAGACGGACGAACGGAAATATCGAGCCCTGATTTTCGTAGGAACAAAAAAAAAAGAAAAGAAAAAAGAAAAAAAGAAAATAAGAAAAAGAACAAAATATTCGTTTATATATATATATCGGTTTAAAACGTTTCCGTTAAACCAACCAAGGAAGACCCAGAATGATAATCTCCTGGACTTATCTTATAAATGGAAATCATAAAACCGAACGGAGAGCTTATATACATACTATATGTAAATATATAACACCTTGCGTGTATATATATATATATATATATATATATATATATATATGCATGTATGTATGTTCATCGTGAATATGTAAATACATATGTATCTACGTTCGATATAATATCGAGTTATTAAAGTCGCGTATGAGAGCTAGAAAGCGGCATTTGTATAAGTACTACAAGAGAAATTAGCATTAATAAAAGAGAAGTGGTGGTTGATGGTGGTGGTGGTGATGGTGATGGTGATGGTGATGGTGGTAGTGATAGTGATAGTGGTGGTGGAAGCCGGTTAGGCGCTCGATAAAAAAAACGTCAAACGTTGGTAGATATGTCTCGAGTCGTTAATTTCGTTGTTATTATCGATTCAAAGAAAATATTCATTATTCTCAATCGAGATTTATTAAGCTTCCTGTTAACTCTACGCAACGTGACCCACAATACTTTACGACGGTGACGACGACGACAATAATAATAATAATAATAATAATAATAATAATAATAATAATAATAATAATAATAATAATAATAATAATAATAATAATAGTACTAGTAATAGTAATAATGATATATGATGGTTGTCTATAATAATTGTCTAAGTCACAGAAAAATATTGTTATTTTTTTTTTTTTTTAAAGACAATAGAAATTTTGATAAAAAATTGGCAACGACGTTGAATAACGTTTCGCGTATCACTTTACGCACATTGTTCTATTATTTTTATTTCATAATAATATCAATATAATATATGAATTTATTATCTTGAAATTTCATTTTATTCCATCCATCCTTCCTTTATTCCTTCCTTTATTCCTTTTCCTATAAACTTGATGTATATAATGTGTGTGTGTGTGTGTGTCTAAACATGTACGGATATATATGAAGTGTTACGTAAAGTCTACAACGTGTCTCGATGTTCCAGCTGATTTTTCCGAACGGATACGCTCTTAAGATCGCACGAAACATGAATGGCCTGACGCGCGTGCATTGTACTTTCACCTGACACCGGGAGTCGAGTAATAACTCTGTCGTTGTGCTTAATTGGACTTCGACGGGATTCGCATGGGCATCGGTGCCACTAGATTTATGAACATATTGTGCAACGTCCTACGCTATGATCATTAAATCCTTTAAAATGAAAATATTTTAGATAATAATATAATATCCAAATAGTTAACTATGTCTCCCTGGATTAATGTATATACCTACATACGTACGTACAAACATGCATATATATATATATATATATATATATATATATATATATATATTATGTAATTATCTGAAGATATGTTCATTTTAATCAATTGTTTGCTATAATCTCTTGAAATATTTAAAAAGGTGTACATCGGTATGCCTCTGTATGTGTGTGTGCACACTCGTGTGTGTGTGTGTGTGTGTGTGTGTGTATATATATATATATATATATTATAGATCATATACAGATATGTACATCGTTGAAAATAATGATGATAAATAAGGAGAACGAAGTTCATTCGTTATTGCAAAAATGATAAAAATCAATGTCAAGCAAAAACAAAAAAAAACTGGATTAACCGGCTTCTGAAACGAAGAAGACTTCTTTTTCTCTACGACGAGAATATAACGGAAACAAAATCTCAAGATTTCTTCTGTATCAAATCGATATCTCGGTCGTAATGAATTCTTATTTATCGATTACTCACCACTGGTCGAACTGTACTCGCCGATGTATCGCCTCGTTAAATATCGGACGACCACCGCTGAAAAGAAAAATAAGAATGGTTGTTACTTTTTCTGTCTCTTTTTTGTTTTTCCTTTTAAACTTCTAGTTCATTTGTATAAATTGTAAAAATGAATTAGAAAGAGATAAAAAGAAGAATACGAAAAGAAAGATATAATATAGTAAACATATTTATTTATATCCGAAGTCTAATATTTTCTTTGTAAGATATATAAGAAAGAAAGAGATAGAGATAGAGAGAAAGAGAGAAAGAGAGAGAAATATTATTGTAAAAATATAAAAATTGTATATTAATATTCATTTATTTATTATACCTTTTAGATTACCTATCAAAAATGAAAAATTTCTATCGTGAACATGATTTTAATAAAAAAATATCTTTTTTAATAGTATATAATTCTTTTTAATGATATATACAATTAATTTAGATATAATTTTTATATATATATAAATACATATATTAATTTTTAAATTTTCCATTTTTATATTATAATACCTAATATCAAGATATAATTAAAAAAAAAAACAATAATAATAATAATAATAATAATAATATGATAAATATTTAAATCTAATATAACGATATCCAGTTTAATGTTACAGTAATTTTAATGAAAAAAAATAAATAAATAAATAAATAAAAAATAAAAAAAAAGGAATAGTGTACAATGAGTATAACTTATTTAGATTTCATTCTAAAATGAAATCATCCGTCACGTCCTAATTTGATTTCATGATTTTATTAATAAAAGACACCTGTCAGCTGATCGCGTTAAAGTATTGCATACCTACATACCAAACCATCGAGAATAATTAACACGCTTTTCCTGTCCGGTTGGGCTAATTGGCGTTGATAAATTTGACAGCTGCCGGGGCGAGACGTTAGAAAGCAAACCTCCTGGCGTGCATTTATGAATTTAATTTAGTTTACCGCTCTTGGAAATGTTTATACGAAAAAAATTTCTAGTCAATTTGAACGCGGTTCAACAAATTCAACGATTAATCGGAAATTAATTCGATTCGATGTCATTAATTAACAATCATTAACGAGCAATTTGTTCTATGATTATCTCAATTTAGCCTAGTATTTTGTCATCGCGAGTTTTCCCAACGATCGACATAATTATCGAATACAATATTATTTTTCAATCTAAATACATCCCGCACGAAATGTTTCAAGTATTTCGTTTAAATAATATTATTATATATAAAATTAAATTTACATAATTTCGTTCTATTTAAATTTAATTTAAATTTAATTGCCCCGTTAAAGATACTTTTTTTTTTTATATTAATCAACGAAACCAATATCGTATCCATCTAAGAATATATGAACAAACGACTATATTTTCTTTCTGATGAATGTGTGTAAGAGAAAAAAAAAACAAAGGAAAAGAAGAAAGGAAAGGACGACGATAGAAAATGGCCAAGTTTCGGTATCCAATTAAATTTTACGTTCTCACGAATATAATCATAGAGATAACAAGGAACAATAATAAAAACAATCAACAATTATCATATATCGAGAAGTTTCTCGAATAAACTCATGCGAATGAGTTTCCTGGCTCGCAATAATCGAACCTGGATAGCTAGCACGTACATATATACATACATACATACATACACATACGCTTACGAGGCATGCTTTCATCGCATCGATTATCCTTTCAACGCAATAATTCAACGGCGGTAACGATCGAGAGAACTTGTGCGCTTCGTTTCGTTTCTATCGAAAGAAAGAAATAAAAAAAAAAAGAAGAAACCGTAGAGGCTTCCGATAATAACGCGTAAATTATTCCGGCACGCACGATATAACTATGATAACGATCGATTAATATTATTTCAATTCGCTTATTCCCGACTTAATCCACGATTATTATCTGACCTCTTGAAACTTGTGTTTCATCGACGTTTCGATGGATTATAAAAACATTCGCGTGATAAAAATCATGAAAACTTTTCTCTCTCTCTCTCTCTCTCTCTCTCTCTCTCTCTCTCTCTCTCTCTTTCTCCCTCCACCCCGTCCCAACCCTCGCCCCCTCAACCACCGTCATTACCGTCATCACGGAAATATATAAACGAAATGGGATACGTCGATTATGATGATGATGATAATGATGATGATGATGATAAATATTCGAATGAAAAAAATGAAAAAAATTATTAATACCTTGTCAAATATTCTCAATGAAATCTAAATATCCTGTATATGTCGTATCTGTCTTACACGTATCTGTATGTGTTTGTGTCTCTGTCCTATAATGTGTTGTGTTTGTGTTTGTATTTGCGTCTGTGTATATAGTGTGTTGTGTTTGTATTTGTATCTGTGGGCTCGTGCGTGTATATGAGGGAATGGATGAGAAGACGTTCGCATATATTAAGGAAAACTATTTTTCGTTCAATATACGATATGATCGATAAAAATATAAATTCGAAAAGGGAAAGAATTATTATTAAAAAATAAAATGAATTAGTTAAAAATAAAAATTACTAAAAAAATTAAAAGTTGAAAAATTGAATAATAAAAAAAAAATTAACATATGGATAAACAAAATGCAAAAGATACATCGATAGTATAACGAATTCCAATTTAAAACAACAAAGAAAAAAAAAAGAAAAAAAAAAAAGAAAAGAAAACATTAACACAACACTTCAAAATTCTAAACGAAATTTAAATCATCCTGTGTTCGTACGTGCCTTTGCACACGATTAATAAAATAAATCAGTATTAATCTCGTATATAATAAGTGTCGGTGCGATTCGGGGTAGGTGGTTTGAAAGAAAAAAAAAAAAAAGAAAGAAAAGAAGAAATAAAATAATAGAAAAATTGAGGGGAAAAGAAATATTGAAAAAAAAAAGAAAGAAAGAAATAAAGAAATGAAACAACAGAAAGCTCGTTTCTAAGCTTCAAAGAACACAATCGATAAAGTGAAAATTATTCGTAGCGGAATTCGTAGTCTTACACCACTTTCACGTACTTTCTAAAGCACCGGGACGCCGTCTCCATTGCAAAAGGATATTATTGCTTCTCTATTGGTTATTTAACTTTTCTCTCTCTCTCTCTCTCTCTCTCTCTCTCTCTCTCTTTCTCCCTCTCTCTTTTTATCTCTCTTATTACTTCCTCCCAGTTCGCAGCTAATTTTTATCCGGGACGATAATCGAACCGTTCTGTTCGAGAAATTCACGATTGAATGTATATGTATACGTATGTGCTTATGTACAATATATATGTAATACGTATTTATATTTTCCTATGTACGTGTGTATATATTTTGTTGTTAAGTAAATGCTTTTGTATTGTTTCACGTTCGATCTTTCAATCCATCGAAACCGACATTCAATTACTTTACTGTACGGATATATATATATATGCTCGTTAAGAAATAAAATGTGTGACGTTTCATTAATAAATCGAAAGCTTCGAGTTTTAAACGAAAAATAAAACGAAGTTTACTTTTATAAAAACTTACGTACGTACGTACGTTCTTCCAACGAATACGAGCCGGCAATTGCTAAAGGTGATTCTAAGTCATTCAAGAAATTAAAATACAAACTTTTCTTGGTCGTACTTGGGAAAAATTTGTTTTATTCCCGTCGAAGAATTATTTCCATCACGATTAATAAAACGTACTCACTTTTTCCGTGCTCGTATAAAAAGAAAAAAAAGAAAGAAAGAAAAAATTGTTAATGGACACTTTTCAAACGCAAACGTTAAAATATCTCGACGAAAGAAGGAATGATAAAATAAATATAAAAAGAATATATGTATATATATATATATATATATATATATATATATATATATATATATACGTATATAATATATAAAAAAAATTATATTATTATACAACTTTCATAATCACCCAAGTTCGAATATAAAAGTTTTTTGTTTAGATACACACACACACAAATATATAAATAGAATCTCAAATTCAATAAATGATATAAAAATCAAAGTGAAATCGAGTTGAATATTCTCGATTGGCGTGCCACCACTGTCACGATTAATTTCAAGTTAATTGTTAATTCAATGAACACTTTCGAGATTGGTTGAAAAAGGAACAGAAAAAAAATTACAAAAAGAAAGAAAGAAAGAAACATAAAAAATAATTCGATTAATAAATTTCTTCGTGGTAGAGTTAAACATCTTGAAAAATAGCTCACTGTTGGTACTTTCCCCTATTTGTCTGTCTGTTTCTGTTTCTGTTTCTCTCTCTCTCTCTCTCTCTCTCTCTCTCTCTCTCTCACACACCCTCTCTCTCTCTCTCTCTCACACACACACACGTTCTTTCATTTTCTCCTTCTTCTATCTTACACGAGATAGAAGCTGCATTATATCGAAGACGCAGCGCGACAGGGTTAACGACGATACGTGCACAGTTCTTCCTTGCTCGTGAATTTGCTCTAATCGAGTAGTAACATAACGATAAGAAATGCCGGATGAGAAGAGTCCTCTTACAAAATAGATAGGTTATTCGAGAAACGAGAAATCGCGATTTCCACGAGTTAAAAATAATATTTTCAACTCGATTTTAAGATCGAAGTCGACGTTTACTTTCCAAATAAAGTCCTATACTCGAATAAAATTGTTCGCATCGTTAAAACGATTACAAGAAAAAAAGAAGAAGAAGAGACAAGGGTAATTTTCGATAAGGATCATCGTATCGATCGACAATCGATCAATCTTCGATCCATCCGGATGATCTGCACTTTTTTTTCTTTTCTTTTCTCTTCTTCCTTTCCTTTTTCCCTTTCGGAATACCCTTTTTGTTCTTTTTTTTTTTTTTCCTTTAACTTATTTGGTAACTTCCTTTTTTTCATTTAAAATCGTTCGCTTCGTTCAAGTTTATCTAAAATCGTGGATTAGGAAGTATCGATCGTAAATTCGATCGTTCGTGATCTCTTTAACTACGATCACTCGTAGTTGTTACACGTTCGCGTATATTTACGAACGTAAATCCTTGACCGACATATTTACGAGCTACATGGAAAAGATCTTTTTTTCTTTATTTTTTTTTTTTTTTTTTTTTCTTTGGATACCTCCAGTGGCCTCTTTCGTAGATATTTTTGGACAGGAGTAAAAGGGGAAGTAATTATTTGGACAGAATGTCGGACGATATCTCGTCCCAACGATATTTCAAAGATACTTCCGACTGACAATATTTTCTTCTTTTTTCTTTAAATCGTCGATGCAAAAAATCTACCGGTGGGCGTAAGGAATTCGCGTAATTTTTTTAAATCGTATCCGTCGAATTTCTTACGATATCGATTTTATTACGACAAACATACAAAAATCGAAATTACATTTCATCTCTCGTTCGAGTTCATAATTCGAAGGTATAACGTGAAATGGAAAACGACAAATTAATAAGGCTCAAAAATTCTCGAAGAAAATGAAACGGGTTCGTGAGGGATTGCATTCGTCCTATTTATTGCTTTTTTTTCTTTTTTTTTTTTTGTATCGATTTGATTACAACAAAATAAGTCAAAAAGAAAATTTGTCATCTCTCGTACGATGTCATATAGTCGAAAATATTTAAGTACGCAAAATAAAAAAATCTGAATCTACGATTTCGTCGAAATCAAACGATCAACCTTTCTTTTTATATCGATTTTGTTGAAACAAAAAGAAATCCAAAAATAAAAAATCATCTTCGGTTCAAACGCATCATTCGACAAACAGGGAAGACGAAATACTTACGAAGTAATAAATCGAAAATTTAAAAGTCCTTAAAAAAAAAAAAAAAAGGAAAAAAAAAGGAAAAGAAAATCACAATTCCGTTGCTATCGATATTTTATGTCGATTTTGTTAGAACAATATAAAACAAAGAGAAAACAGAATTTTACCTAGTTTAAACGTATCATTCGAAAAACAAAAAAAGAAAGATGAAATACTACGAGGTAACAAATCGAAAATCTAAGTCGATAAAAAAAAGAAGAAGAAGAAGAAGAAGAAGAAGAAGAAAAAAATTATCGCGATTTCGTCAAAATCATATCTATCACAATTTTTATTTTTTCTTCCATATATATCAATTTTATTATTCTTATTAACAAAAAAAAAAATAATAATAATAATGATAATGATAATGGTAAAAATTAGATCCCATCTCCGGTTCAAAACGATAATTCTTTTTACTTTTAAAAGAAAAGATAAATACGAACGGAGAAAAAGTGATATAACACGTATAAGATATCGAAAAGAAATCTCGAACTTTTGACTTCTCATCTTCGATTACGTCGAATATACAAAGTTCCGCCCCCACCCCCTCTCTCTCTCTCTCTCTCACTCTCTATTTCTATTTCTATTTCTATCTATCTATCTATCTATCTTTCTTACTTTCTTTCATTCTTTCTTTCTTTCTCCACCTTCTCGTGAGGTTTCAACCAAGAGAGTCACCGACTGCGGCGCGGACAGATTTATAAACGGTGTATATACGAGAGCTCGACGAGTACAGAGCGGCACGAATCTATGTACCCAATAAGTCTTCGAGGGTCGAACGAGAGGCTACGAACGTCGGCGACATGTTAAGTTCCTCTCGTACGCTTCGCAAAGCAAACGAAGAAATTTATGAAGCGCAGTCCTCACGAGGAACACCGTTCTTCTTTTCTTATATGTGTGTCTTACTCTATACTCTGTGTGTGTGTGTGTGTTCCATGTGCACGCACACACACACACACACACACACACACACACACACACACACACTCACTCACTCACTCACTCACTCACTCACTCACTCACTCACTCACTCACTCACTCACTCACTCACACACGCATGCGTGCGTGTGAGTACGTCTAACGTGAATGTGTCTCTTCTCTCGATGCACGATGAACACACAACGATCGATCTTTGTACGGTGAGTCGTGCTTTTCCGGAAGTTTTCGACGATCGATATTGAAAAAGAAATAGCTCGAAGAATAATCTTTGTATATCTCTGCCTCTCTCTCTCTCTCTCTCTCTCTCTCTCTCTCTCTCTCTCTCTCTCTCTCTCTCTCTCTCTCTCTCTCTCTCTCTCTCTCTATTTCTCTCTATTTCTCTGTCCGTCCGTTTATCTTTCTCGTTGATTATAAAAATCGTAAGATCTTTATCGAGGAAAACAACGGGATTTATGTCTCGTTTATAGATCGAAACGGGATCCTCCATACAGTGGATGTATCAACGATGATAAATCGTTTTATTCTACCAAAGAGACTTACGTAATCCTGATCGACGTTATTTAATCTCCGCGCACGCTTTTATCGAAGAAGTTATCGACGGGCGTTATCGAGTTAATACGAAGAATGAATTAATGATAAACAAAATCAGACAAAGAGAGAGAGAGAGAGAGAGAGAGAGAGAGAGAGATGGAGAGAAGGGGCAATGTAGTAGATGATTATTAATTTATTATTCTTATCGCTCGTAAAATACCACGTATCAGTTTCGAGGAAAGAATTACGCATACATAAATAATTTTCTGTAATTCGTCGGATCGCCAATATTAATACTCTGAAATCCCATTGACGAGAGGCTTTTACCTCGAAACGATTTAACGAGGTACGGGAAGAAGTATAAAAATAGTCATCGCGTAAGAGAATACGAACTTAAGTGCGAATATGGCAGAGCCCATTCTCGACGCCATCCATCCATCCTCTTATCGTCGACTCACACAACGTTATATGAGAGAGTGCCGGAGAACAAAATATTTCCGAGAAAAAATCAAAACGTGGATTAATTCGAAAAATTATTAATTAATTAGAAAAAAAAAATATATATATATATACATATTTAATTTAAACATTTCATCTAGATATTAATCCCTCTTTCTTCCTCCGTTTTGGACTCCATTGAAAGATTTTGTTGAAACTTTATTTTTATCCTTTTCTTTTTTTTTGTTTTTTATTTTTTTATTTTTTTATTTTTTCGTTCGCGCCATTCCAAACGTTTCACCGAAATAATTCCTCTCTTTTTCTTTCATATTCCATTGAAAAATTTTTAAGCGACAAGAAATGAAACTAAGAAAGAAAAAAAAAAGAAAGAAAAAAAGTGAAAAATTCGTAACTACATACGTGTACATAAATACGGTATGTAAGAGTACGTTGGTATGCACGTGCATACATATAGGTACGTGTATACACATAAATATATATATATATATATATATATATATATATATATATATATATCAGGTATTTATATGTATAGTAAGTTTCAAATAAGGGCGTACACGATGTTTTCGCAAAGAGTCGCGCGCATCGTTCGAAAGAGGATGCGCTTCGTTGCCTTGCAAACTCTCCGCACCAGCATCCTTTTCTTTTTCTTTCTCTTATTTTTCTTCTCCTTCTATCCTTCCTTCCTTCTCTCTCTCTCTCTCTCTCTCTCTCTCTTACTTATCCTTATCCTCTTCTCCTTCCTAGCCGTTGCCTTTATCCAGGATGATCGTGGCCGTAATTACTATTTTCTTACGTGCACCACGCGCTTATCTCGCGTGCATCTATCGGTGGTCCACGTATAGAAGCGAATAGAAGTTAGAGTAGAACGTATCGCATCTTCCTTCTCTCTCTCTCTCTCTCTCTCTCTCTCTCTCTCTCTCTCTCTCTCTCTCTCTCCCTTTCTCTCTTTTGCACTCTTTGCCCCTTCCACGTTACACAGTATTCTCGTCTATGCGACTTAATCTACCTTCCTCTTCCTCCTCCTCCTCCTCCTCCTCCTCCTCCTCCTCCTCCTCCTCCATCTCCTCCTCTTCTTCTCGTTCTTTCTTGCTTTCTTTTTCTTTCTTCCTCTTTTTCTTCCTCCTCTTCTTCTTCTTTATCTTCTTCTTATTTTTCTCTTGTATGTATCGTCTTCTTTGTACTCACTCAACTACTGGCCCCTTCCTTTATCATCGACCCCTCTCTCTATTTAATAGGGTTTTACGTAAACGATTTTCTTTCCTCGTTGACTCCAAGAGTTAAAACGGGAAGCCCCAATAAGGTCAAGATCCTTTAAACGGATCGGTGCATCAACGATGCGCGAGCGAGCGACCGTACTAAATGAGTTCAAGTTCTCGAGAAATTCGTTCGTTTGCTTTTTTATCGTTCGAGATAATCCGATTAATTCAATATATCTCGATTATCTCAATCGAGCATTCTCTCCCCGTTCGATTGTGCGTGAACATTTTTTGTATTTTTTGTTTTTGTTTTTGTTTTTGTTTTTGTTCTTCCGATCTCGTCGATGTTAAATTTTTTGGACGATCTATAATAACGATGGGGCATGGCAGATAATTGTTTAAATATACGTCATTCGATTAATGTTATTTAACATCGAACATGTTAGTAATAATCGTATAAAACGTGATTTGTTATAAGTCGAGAAGCTTTCTTTTTATTTCTTTTTTTTTTATAAAAATTATATATATATATATATATATATATATATATATATATATATATGTGTATGTATGTATATATACGTATTTATAATAAACAGATATTACTAATAAATAAAAATGAAAATTAACATCGTTTTAAATGGACATTCGAAACGATCGAGCGAATGTTCAAAATCGTGGCTGTTTTATATAATGTAAAGAAAAAAAAAAAAAAAACGTATCTTTTTTTCGTATCATTAGCTTGAAAAGGAATGTACCGAGGACAATAAGAGGAGAGTCCTTTTTACAGGACACGCTTCATCATCCTGTTCGGTCACACTCGCGAGATGATCGCGTGAATCAGGATAACGCGAGAAAGGACGAGAAGATGGTAGGCGCACGCACACACACACACACACACACACACACACCATACATAAATACATACATACGTATGCGCGCGCGCACTATATATATATATATATATATATATATATATATAAGCGTGTGCGTGCGTGTGTGTGTGCGCGCGCGCGCGTGTGTGCGTGTGCGCGCGCGCGCGCGCGTAGTAAGTACATTACATACACCGTGAATTTGGACACGGCGATAAATCCTCGTAAAATCGGCGATTCACTCGGTGGTTAACCCGAACGACTCGTTTCCTGAAACGAACCAGCGATGTTCTCGCAATTTGTATCTTCCTCGCCTCGTTATCGAGGTCGAACTTTCGACCGGGAGGAGAGATATTAAAGAAAAAAAACACGCACGCACGCACTCACGCGTACACATACACACAAAAAAAAAAGAGAGAGAACAAAAAGTCGAACCACCCATTCCTCGAACGTCGTCGCATCGTATAATAGAAATAATACTATGAAGAATGTGCTACCATTATAATTTGTAATTAATTATTATGATGCATCAATATTGATATTAGAAAGTTGTATAAATATATGTATATATATAAAAATCTAGTACAATTTCTAATCGGCTATCAAAACTTATATCCATATTTTAATATATTAATATATTAGAAATGTATTTTTAATAAATCATATATATATATATATATATTTATATTATTAATTTCATCTTTTATTATTTTTTTAATTCATTTAAAAAATTTAAATTACTTTAAATAATTATTATATGACATTGTTAATAAGTATACTGACGTTGAACATTAGAAAAATAAGGAGACGAAAAAGTACCTACGACAAAATCTTAATCAATACATTACGACCGAGTTATCGTACCGATGTCTAATCGCGTTTAGAAATATTTTCTTAAATAAATCGACGCATAAAAGTAAGAAAAATAAAAGAATAAGAAGCCAAAAGAAGAAAGAAAAGAAATATAAATAAACAAAAAATAAAATCGACCCGTAGCTCTCGCTCGAGTTTAAATCGTTTCTTTCTTCGAAATCACACGTAATTATACTTTATGGACTTCCTGCTAAGCCTGAACTTTTAGTTTCATCGAGGCCACTTTAAACGACGACTACGACAACGCGACGTAATAGGATTCATTTCCAAGGAATCTCGTCGGTTTATCGTACGTTGCAAACCTAATTGTCAGTTTACTATTATACAAACATATATATATATATATATATATATATATATATATAGTGTGTATATATATTTTTAATACACCAAATTGAAAAAAAAAATCATATTGGCTGTGAACGTGGGATCATCCTAGGCAGATATTGTTTCCTTATATTAACGCGTATATACAAATAAAGAAAGATATAGTTGTTTTCGGTATAGCCATTAATTTTTTGACCCAATGCCAGTCGCTCGTAACCAATAATAGTCAAGCTGGATCGTTTCATTTGCTATTATCATTTAACGGTATATATATATATATATATATATATATATATATATATATGACTACTTCATAGATTTTATCCATGAAACTTAACGTGTCTCTTGGTAGAACAGGATAAACTCTCGAAGGAAAACGTGTCATCGTTACCTACCGACCGTATCGATTTGCTCGTGTCGCCGGCAAACGATTCGATACAAATAAGGACACTAACAGACAGGTCGGTGCACTTATCTATACTATATACTCTTCTAAGTTCACGTTAGAGTGTGCGTAAGTCTCTCTCCCTCTCCCCTCCCCCTCTCTCTTGGTTAGCGTTCCATATTCGGCAGAATCGACTCTCGTGCTAATTAGCGGAACGTCGAAGAGAAGGTGCACACCGGTATCGCGTTAGAAAACACTTTTATCGTCACGATAAAGGTCGAAGACTTGGTTTCGCCTTATCCAGTTTTACAAAGAGTATTAGTGAGAAAGAGAACGAGATAGAAATAGAGATAGAGAGAGAGAGAGAGAGAGAGAGAACAACAAACAGACGATTTATTCGAGCACTTAATTAAAGCGTGTTCGAAAGTTAACAAACGAATATGTATTTCTATGTATCGGGATGACCGGGTGCATAGAACGAATTATTAAAGGGACGTTAAAACGATCAATCGGGATCGATTCGAGGTACTTACTTACTTACTTACTCACTCACTTACTTATACTACTATTTTTAGAATCTATTCCGTACGGGCCGATATCTTATGCCCCAACTTCACGACTTTCGAAGCAATGAAATCGCTTTATAAACGAAATGAATTTATGAAGGCGCACGGTCAATTGTGTCCCTCTTTAAACGAACGTTAACGCAGATAAATGGGCAAACGTTTCAACTCGAAAGATAATAATTGATTATTCCTGGCGAGAAATAAGATCGGATCCGATAACGAAACACGAATTGATTGTTTTACACGATCCATCGGGTGTCGATATTTATTCGAACGATGATCGAAGTCCTACACATTCTGGATGGGGGGGATGAATCCTCCCCCCCCCCTCTCTCTCTCTCTTGCTCTCTTTTCTTTTTCGCACATACAGATGCACATACACATAACGGGGGAAAAAAATAGGGCGGACGGATGTATCGAATGTCCAGATCTTTCTTTTTTTTCCCTCCCAAACCCTTCTTGAAAAATTTTTCATACCTCGACGACCCACTCTACCACTTCGCTAATATCCAATAACGTCCATGCAGGTCCTCAGATCCTTATTGTAGTGTAAACCAGAATACACACTCTCTCTCTCTCTCTCTCTTTCTTTTTATCATGATTTTTATGGATTCTCTATTTTTTTCTTTTTTTGTTTTATATATTAGGTTGCTTCGTTTCCGTCTAATTCGATTATTGGCCTCTTGTAAAAAGTTTGCTCTGATTTTATTTCTTTTTAATTTACCTCTCGCGCGCTTACGAATTCTTTTTTTTTTGTATCAAGATTTCCCGATTTGGTCCGTCTAATTCGTCTTTCTACTGGATATGAATTTTCAGTTTTTTGTTCTTGTATTTCGTCTTTTCGTCCTTTTTTTAATTAAATAAAAAATATAATCGCAGAAAATGACAGTGATCGTTATTTATTTAGTTGGATTTATATAGAAAGAAAAATATCTTTTTTCGTACAGATAGATGAGTGTATGCATATAAGAGGATACTGATCTGAAGCAACGATGGTAAGAGAGATGGGAGAATGAATTTTTTGTTTTGTTATATTATATATTATAATTAGATAAAAAATATTAAATATATATTTAATTAGAGAGAAAGAGAGAGAACGATACATTGTACAAAATTTGCAATGATCATATATATATATATATATATATATATATATATATATATATATATATATAATCGGATACGATCTGTAAATATATGATAAAATATTTTGAAAAGAATTGATGATAATTCGAGTCAATTTATAAATCTCTGCTATCGAAGATTCGAATCTTCTTCCTTCTTCAGATAAGAAAAATTTTAAAATAATTAAAAAAATAAAAGAAAACAGTCGTGACCAAAGGTCGATCGAAAAAAAGTGCGTAACAGTAACAGAAAGAAAAATTGAATTAAAACGATATAAACACGAGAATCTAAACGTAAATACTTTCGAGCGAATAACAACGTATCTTCAAACAAAGATCTTCATAAATCTTTATAAAAATAATATATATATATATATATATATATATATATATATATATATATACATATACGTAATACGTAACTACGTCAGATAAAGAAAACGATTGAAATTACGATTGTTACCAAAGCTGGATTTCTTTTTTGTCAATTCTATTTATTCGATCAGTATTTTTAATTAATCAATAATAAATATTTCGTGAAATAAATGATTAATATATACTTATATACATACACACACACACACACACATACGAATATTTTGATCGATATAAATAATTGAATGTTAGGATTGCGCAAAGGATTACGCGTTATTTACAGTTAAGTACCGATATTTTGTTACAAATATTTATTATAAAATACTGATTCCCAATAAATATCGGCCATATATTTACCATCGATTATAAAGTAATAAAATAAACTTTGAATTTATCACTGGAAGTTATAGAAGTAAATGTACGAGAATAACTTAGCTTTGTATTCGATTTGTATGCTCAAAGCAGACATATTGGGTTTTGAATAAAATAATGCACTACTGTTACTATATATCGAAGACTATTGGGTTATCCGTCCCCTTAACGGCACTTTCATTCGATCGTGTTACCATTAAAAGAACTTAAGAGACATCGAAAATTATATGGCGCCTACGTTATACACATACGTACACGTATGCATGTATACGCGTATAAAATATTAATTCCACGCGATATTGTAATCTATGTGTCTCCATAGATCTCGACGGTACCATAAGAGATATCGAAAGAACGATATATACTTTGTACTTGCGTATAACTTGTATCTAGTTTGCCACCATTAAATCGTTTATTTTTCTATTTTCCTTTTTCTTTCGCTCTAATCGAAAAATAATCGTTGCTCGAGAAAGATAGATAGATAGATAGATAGATAGAGAGAGAGAGAGAGAGAGAGAGAGAGAGAGAGAGAGAGAGAGAGAGAACGATAAATGCCAAGCGAGAAAACGGAAATACAATTTTAACCTTTCGTTGAAATACTTTTCGAAACTCGCGCGTAAACTAACACCTACTATTGGTTTTCCTTTTCTTTCTTCTTTTTGTTTCTTTCTTTCCTTTTGCTTTTTGTTTTCTTTCGTCTACTTATCGAATTCCTCCATTTACCGGTTTATTTATTTATTTATTTATTCCTCTTCGACGAAGTTTTTCGTTTGACGAGATAGTAAATGCACGTGTAGTAAATACGATAATAACAGATACTCGTGTACATTCTGATAAATGATTGAAAAGAGAAATAAATCAGAATATTGAAGAGATATGTGAACCAAAAAAAAAAGTAAAAAAAAGGAGAAAAAACCGAACATCATTATTCGTTTATTACGAGTTATAATCCTCCTCGATTATAACGCATATTTTATATCAACAATCTTTAAAATGTATATATTAATCCACAAAATATATATATATATAAAAATTTATATATTATTCAACAATCTTTCTAATTCTTTATTATCTATCTAATAAAGGTCTACATTATCGACGATGAAAATTAGCGAAAGAAATTTTCCCGCGCGAAATGGGATACAATCGACTCGGTCGATAAAGCAGCGTTAATGAAATGGACGAAGAGAAAAAGCGAAAAAGATCGGTAGGAGGGCGAAAAAAAGTCAGAAAGTAAGAAAGAAAGAATACAAAAGAAAGAAAGAAAGAAAGAATGGAAGAAAACAAAAGAAAGAAAAACAAATAGAGCTAAAGAGGGGTCAAAGGAGGAAAGAAAATGAAAAAAAGAAAAAAAAAAACAGAAATAAAGACACAAAAAAAAAAGAAACTTACCGGACTTGCCGACTCTGGGGCCGCCGAGGACGACCACCCTGATCCTATTGACGTTTGTCATCGGACAAACTGATGTGTCGTTACGTGTCGTTCCTTGATCCTCTGTCGCGGCACATCATCCACCGTGAATAAACGAATTATTTCTCACAAATTTCACTCAACGTAGAATGTGGAGAATAAAATAAAAAAAAAAAAAGAAAAGAGAAAAACGAACGAACGGGAAAAAAAAAGAAACAAGAAAAAACCCGGAACGGGGAGAACTTGGGAGCACGACGTAAAGGGTTTAGATAACGAAGAGAAAAGGTAAACGAATGTTACGAAGAAGAAAAATAAAGATAGATAGATAGATAGATAGATAGATAGATAGATAGATAGATAGATAGAGAGAGAGAGAGAGAGAGGGATGTAACGAAATATAACAAAACCGGCTCTCTTTTCTTCTCACTTTTCACCGAAGTTCAATAATCCAACGTATAATAAAATTATAGAACGATATCATCTTTTCAGAGGGTGAGAGAGACAGACAGTCAGACAGACAGACAGACAGACAGACAGACAGACAGAGAGAAAGAGAGAGAGAGAGATTCGTGATAAAAAAAATTCTCTTCTCCTCGACGACGTCGTCGTCGTCGGCGTCGTCTCTCCTCGCGATCGGCCAGGACACTGACCCACTTGCTCGCGCGCGAAAGGCCCGTCCTCGTCCTCGTCCTCCTCTCTCCCCACCTTCCTTCACTTCTTCTTCTTCTTCTTCTCCTTCTTCTTCTTCTTCTACTACTACTACTACTACTACTTCTTCTTCTTCTTTAACAACAGTTGTCTCCGTTCCTGCTTGACACCACCGACGTAGACGTCGTAGTCGTCGTCGTTCGATATTTCGCGAGCACTCGATATAACACAACCCTTCACCCTTTATTTTTCTTCTCCCTGTTTCCTCTTCTTCCTCCTCTTTTCAATCGTCAATCCTTCAATCGTAAACTTAACGACGTAAATAGTCTATCGTGCGAACGCAAACGATCGAAGGACACGCGATTCCGTGATATACCGTGATAGAATAAATTTTTCTTACATATATGTGTGCATATATATATACATATATCGAATATATATATATATATATATATATATATATATATATATATATATATGTATATATTCGATTGGACGCTAATCTCGGTTTCGATTAGGTCGCCAACGAGAACAGCGCGAAAATTCGAAAACGTCCTCGTCGTATTTTTTCTCTCGTTGAAAAAAAAAAAGGGAATAGATAGAAAGATGAAAGTAAGAGAAACGATAGAGATACGTCGCTAAGAAAAAAGAGACGAATTCTATCGTCGAAGTCAAATCCTCGTCGTTTTCGTCGTCGTCCACGTCCTCGGCGATCCAGAATTTCTCTCTTTCGAGTTTTAACGATCGATTATTGCTACCATTCGAAGGCTGTTGCTGCTGGTGCTGCTGCTGGTGCTGGTGCTTCCTCTCTCGTCATCGCTTGGAAAGTGTCGCGGGACAGCAGTGGGCCTGAAAACACGAGAGGAATCTCGATAATGGAGGCAACTCGTCGTTCGTCACGCCGTCGAGGCGCCACTCGCTGCCGGACCCGTCCGGTTTCTCTCGTTCTCTTTCTCTTTCTTTCTCTCTCTCTTTCTCTCTCTCTCTCTCTCTCTCTTAATCGACGCGTTGAGAATAACAACAGAAGGAAAGTTTCATGGTATTCTCTTACTACATATTACGAACGAGCGTGTAAGTAGATATTTGTGTGTATATATGTATCTCTCTCTCTCTCTCTCTCTCTCTCTCTCTCTTTCTCTCTTAAGATTTTTGTATATAATGCCGTGAATTCGCGATAAACGCGGAAGGAACGTTAAAATTCCTTTTCTCGTAAAATTTACCCGCAAATGAAGTGACAGTTAAGGAAGGGTATGCGATTAGCTTTGCGTACCCCCGCCGGTCGGTCGTCTGTCCAATGAAACACGCGAAAGCCACGCGAGTAAGCGAGCGAACGAGCGAGCGAGCCAGCGAGCCAGCGAGCGTTCGTGCGAACAAAGAGTCCTCTCCTTACGACGGCCGGACGAGTACTGAGCGTCTCTCCTGGCTCGCGCGCTCTTCTTATCCCCTCCCCACCTACCACGCGACGAACCACGGACTTTACCGAATTATCATCACACGCTCTCTCGGCGTGGCGCGACGTTCGAAACTCGCGCACTCGATAACGTTACCCCACCCCCACTCCCCTCTCTACCGGCCACCCCACCCAGACGCAACCCATCCCCGTCCCCTACCCCTCGCCGCTATTTTCTATTTCTCCTTTGCTCGTCTAAGAATAATGAATGTTTATTTATGAAAAAGGAGGAATGATGTTAAAATAGATCGATCGTAATCTTTTCTTTCTTTCTTTCTTTCGGATCGGATCTGATCGGATATGATCGGATCGGATCGAATCGGATTGGATTTTCTCTCGTAATTTTTCGTTAAAATTTTTTTTTTTTTTTTTTCTTTACCTCGATCTAATTCTTTAAGAAAAAGAGAGAGAGAGAGAGGGAGAGAGACGTAATAAAAAAAAAAGGAAAATCCTTAATAGCTTTATATGAATGCGATCGTCGTAAAATGGGAGGTCTTTAATCTCGAACAAACTACGTATACCTCTATCCCGTCCAGGAAATTAGTCGTGCCTCCGTGCGACGCTTATTATTTTTTTTCGCTTTCCAGTGAGATGAAACCAATGACGATAATGATAATGATGATGATAGCCCTTAATGGTAATAGTGATTTAAAGGGTAAATCGTGGAGAGGCGTGACGCATCCGGACTCGAATTATCGTTTATGCATCGTCGCCGTGCCGTTGCCAGCAAGAGTCATCATCGTTTCTCTCTTCGTCATCTCTGATCGTCTTCGTCTTCGTCTTCGTCGTCGGAGAGAATTTCGTCCGTCGCCTCGGCTTTTCTCAAAAACGAACGAGATTTTATGACACGGACACGGTTTAGAAACGGATCGTTCTAAATTAGCCGAATGGATCTGTTCTTACGGTCGAGTTTAAACCGAATATCTCGAAAATGACGGTAATAAATAAAACGTGACCCTTTATCTAATTCGTTCTATGTGATACATAGAAAACGTACGCGTGTGTGTGTGTGTGTGTGTGTGTGTGTGTGTGTGTGTGTGTGTGTGTGTGTGTGTGTGTGTGTGTGTGTGTGTCTGTGTTTGTGTGCGTGAACGTGTGCATGTTTGTGTATATCGAATATATGAGATTATTAAAAAGTATCGAAAGGAGATAGTTAGTCGTTTGGTGATATTATATCTGGTAAATTATTTAAATTGCTTTATTTAAAGAGAGCATATCGAACGAGTGGCACGGAAGTCGAGTGGCACCATCGCCCACGTGTTCTTTGCGATTTGCATAGCGCACAGCTTAAAAGTTATGAGATCATTATGGGACAACGTCCGTAAGCTCGACTCTCGTCGAGCTCTAATAAGGATATGGAAAAATTCATGGGCAAAGAAAAACGAGAGTAGGAAAAGCGGATTTTTTTCCTTTTTTTTTTTTTTGAGAAACTACGAACTCGAAAAAGGACGACGAAGAGAAAAAATTAATGATAATATGTTCAACTGATTCAAATCAATCGAATTAGTGTGTATGTGTGTGTATGTGTGTGTGTATCGAGCAAATAAAGTCGATCTTAATAAATATGGCCAGACAACAATGTCCGTGAAAACGTACGAGAAAGAAAATAAACGATCTTTAAATACCAAATGTTCTACTCTACGAGCTTGCGCACCTGTTTCCGTTAGATTTCATATTTGATATCTCACAATTAAACGTAAGGGAAAAATATGAAGACTCTCCGTTTAGATAAGATTTACGAATTAGATAAGGTTCACGAACGAAAATTTATTGCCGTACTTGTCGAAAGGAAGAATGTAAGGAAGGAAAAAAGAGAAAGCAAAAAAAAGAAAAGAAAGAGAGAGAGAGAGAGAGAGAGAGAGAGGCAGAAAAGAAAAACATCATTGAATTCCAACGTCTTTCTCGACAATAATAAATTATCGATTATCATCCAAACGATATTTGGCGGCCGGGATACGATATATTCGTTACGCACATACATACATACATACATGCATACATACATACATACCGATATGAAAGTTTATTTACCGGATGATTTCAAAACTCGCGTTGCACCGCGCGATCCGCATTTCATCGCGATAAATATAAACTCGGAAAAATTTCACGCGTTGCTCCGAGTTTTCAATTTCGTATAAACAGGCGAGCGAGCAAAAACGTTCGAATAAAGATTCTACCGAGTTCGTGTTGTTTGTCCAACGAGATCACCGATCGCATCCGCCGCGTGAAGAAATGTGCTTGCTCGTCGTCGTCGTCTTACGAGTGACGTAATCTCTTTCGGTGTGTGTCGACGATATTGAAAAAAGAATTTTTTTCAGCGAGAGATACCGAGTAGAAAACAAAGAAAAAAAGAAATAAATTGGTAAACGAGAGAGAGAGAGAGAGAGTGTGTGTGTGTGTGTGTGCTTGAGAGAGAGAGAGAGAGAGAGAGAGACGATAAAGACATTAAACGCTCTTGCTTTACCTATCATCGTCATCGTCATCATCATCTGGAACGGCCTCGAGAAGGTCGAACACTCGCACGGCAAAAGCAAACAATTTGAATCGCACTAAAAACGTGACGTTTGTTTGTACAACGGGTAGGTAGGTCTGTTCGTTCTCGTTTAACGATATCGATGACGATTGTCAAGAGAGAGAGAGAGAGAGAGAGAGAGAAAATAATCGTTATTAATTACCTGAGAAATTAGGCAGGGAAAACAAAAGTGAACACTCAATTATTCTAACCGTTTCTCATGGGGAAGGAAAAAAGAGAGAAAAAGAAGAAAAAACAAAAGAAGAACAAAAAAAAATCGAAGGAAACGAAAAACACCCAAAAGAAAAAGAAAAAAGAATTAACTTTAATCGGTCTCAAACTGTATTGTATTGTTGTCGCACCAACGTTAAAACCATAAAGGTATAACTCGAAACCTCTCGTGCGATTGATTCTATATATACAACATAAGAATCACGACGGACGACACGTTTTCGAAGCGTTCGCGCCGAACGCTCGACGGCGAATGTTCGTAACTGGAACGTCTCCGGCCTTCTAATATATATATATATATATATATATATATATATATATATATATATGTACACACGCACAAACACATGTGTATATACATATATATATATATATACACATATATGCGCTCTCTCGAGGGGCCGGCTGCGCACGGCTTCGCCCGGCGCTGCCTTAGTCCGTCGTGCACTACAAGGTGACTGCCGTGTTAACAGGTAAGCACGCTCCGATGCGTCGAGAGAGCCGTGTCTTGCTATGCTGTACTATTCTTTACTTTTCTCTCTCTCTCTCTCTCTCTCTCTCTCTCCCTCTCTCTTTCTCTCTCTTGCGCTCTCCTAGCACGACCGAGGATACCTCTTCTATGCGTTCCTTTCCTCGAATACGGACTCGAATAAAAGAGTCTACTAGCTTCGAGTACCGTAAACCTATACATACATACATACATACATACATACACACACGCGCGCGCGTGTTGTGTGTGTGTGTATTTGTTATTGCTACAATCGACCTTTGTGATGACTCCTAACTAATAATACCTTGGATATGAATTTTCTCGGTAAAACCAAATAATGAATAAACAGATCATCTTTAGACTTATACGTTATTTGTTATTTTCGGATATTACTTTTGTCCATTAAAGGACGTTTAGATCGTTCGTATAACCGATAATATTCGTGCGATATCCGTTAACGGACAAATTACAGAGAAAGAGAGAGAGAGAGAGAGAGAGAGAGAGAGAGAGAGAACGTCCATGTAAGTTTTCACGAACACAGATCGATGTATTGGTTAATATATAAATCTTCTTCGTTGTTAAGGACAGAGTTAGAGTCGTGTGCGTTTTAACATAGTTGAAAGCCTAACGCGCTTCCCTTTGGGAACGTTCTCCATGTATATACGGTAAATTGTGTACTCCCCTCGACACGGCCGAATCATAAGTTTATAAATCTTAACTCGCTAATAAATCATACGAGTTTATGATCCTCCGTGTTAACGTGCAAGCGCGACCCTATGAACCATACCCGATGCGTATTTCCTCTTGCGGTGTTGCGTGAGTTGGCTATTCTACGAGAAGAACCTAAACCCCCGACGCGTTATTATTCGTATAGAGAGGTATAATATACCTTCCAATAGGATGGACTATATATATATATATGTATGTATGTATGTATATGTATGTATGTATGTATGTATGTATGTATATGTATGTATGTACGTATGTATGTATGTATGTATGTATGTATGTATGTACGTATGTATGTATGTATGTATGTATGTTGTATGTATGTATGTATATGTATGTATGTATGTATGTATGTATGTATGTATGTATATGTATGTATGTATGTACGTATGTATGTATGTATGTATGTATGTATGTATGTATGTATGTATATGTATGTATGTATGTATGTATATGTATGTATGTATGTATGTATGTATATATGTATGTATGTATGTATGTATGTTTATGTATATGTATAAATAGTAATGAAGAGTAACTTGATAATCATATAAACAATTTTATAAGAAACGAAATTTTGTTCGAAGTATGTTATCAACCGATATCAATACATAGAATAGCTGTTTATTTCCACTGGAAACTAACTTTCGATGGTGTAGTAACACGTTGCCATAACTACCGTGGAAAACAAGATGTAGTAGGCCTTCCATGTCGATTTCAGGCGTAGTTTTTTAACATGGTCACCGAAGAAACGGATCTAATTACTATGCCGAAGCCAGAGAAAAAGTCTTTATTGGAGAAGTATGAAATACCATTGGACAATCTATCGTACGAATATATCGCAGAATGTACAAATGGCAAGACCTTGGAACATATCGTTATAATACTCAGGTTTGTCACGATAATAACGATGAAGTAATATTAAAAGATAGAAATTATGTTATTAAACAATTAATATGATTGATTGGTTTATTTCGTTGATTGGATATTATATATTAGATCCGGTGAGGAAGGTATCTATCCAGATTTAACGAGACACGCCGAAGAACGTTTGGCGACAATAAAACCGAACAGTATAATATTACGAAAGACTTTACCAGTACTCACCCGTAAAATGTTGCTACCGGACGAATGTAGGGAACTTGATAATGATATTAACGATTGGACTCGTGAAATGCATTGTCGAGAGAGGGATTTGAACGATGGAAAAGCGACTCTCACGGATGATCCTTTACTTATCCCAGAAATTAGACATACCGAAGAGATTTCTACGATGGTAGAACAATTGGCTAAAATAATAAGAAATAATTTTTATCAGATATATATATATATATATATATATATATATATATATATATATTCATCTGTAACAATTATGCGATATGTTATATGAATAATAAATTTTTTTCGATAGAAAAAAGGTAACAAGGAAAAACGCGAGACCAATCGAAAATCCAAACGAATAGCGTCCTGCGATTATGCTGCTTGGGACAAGTACGACGTTGACACGGAAATAAATAGGATAGATTTACAGGATGAGAGAAAACAGATCGAAGCTAAAGAGATCCAACGTAGACAGAAAGATGTGGAAAAGAAAAGGAGAGAAAATTCTAAGGAAATCATACTGAACAAATGTAAGGAAAAATATTCGATTGCTCCATGAATAGAGCGTAAGATTATAAATAAATTGTTTATCACGAGAAAATGTTACTTATGGTTATATAATACGATACGTGAATATTATGTATTATTTATAAATAATTAACGCAATAATTAACAACATAATCGAATATTTATAAGGATTTATTATTATTATTATTATTATTATTATTATTATTTCTATGTAATAATTATTATTATTAATTATTACTATTTCTTTTTAGCTTCTTTTACTGGTACAGAGATAGACGTGATCGCTGAGCAAGAAAGAAAAAAGGGAAACGAAGCTTTCAGAATTGGCGATTATGTCGAGGCATTACGATTTTATGACTCCTGTATCGCGATAAATTCATGCCCAATGGCTTATAATAATCGAGCTATGACACGTAAGAAAATTAATTAATAATATTATTCAGATTAAATTATACTTACGTTAGGAAAGATATAAAGAAAGAGTACGCACACGTTTAACATGCTATATTCAGTCATTAAGTTACAGCGTTACGAAGATGCACTCAACGATTGCAATGTTGTACTTTCTGAGGATGAGAGGAATATTAAAGCACTCCTTCGACGTGCATTGTGTTTCGAAAATCTGGAAAAAAAACAAAAAGTACGTCAGATTCGAACACGCAAAATCGATTAATATGATATTATCAATTACATTAAGCTATGAGGTCGTCTCCGATATGTCGCGCTTTGTTTAAATTAATAAAACGAAACAACAGAAAACAGTTTTAATTTCAAAGTCGCTTCGAGGGTATCATGTCAACATGAGCCGGTGATTATGGAAATGGTTTTAGCAAAAATAAGCAAAGTATATATACATACATACATATATATATATATATATATATATATATATATATATATATATATTTATACATATGTATAGAAAAAATAAAATCGGAGTTGGCCAGAAACAAATTAACAGTAGTAAAATAATTATAATTCAGAGGATTAATGAAACGAGAAAAAAAATATATAATATTTTGTTCTCTTTATTTTTATAAATAAATAAACAGGCTCTAACCGATTACGAGACGATCCTGAAGTTAGAACCGACAAACAGAACAGCCATTGCTGGAATCAATAAATTAAGAAAACCTTGCGAATCTAAAAGAGTTAGGTAAGTAATAAAACCGATAACTCCTTTACGTTGACGTAAATACATAACATGCATACATATAAATTTTCGTTCACGATGATACAGAATGAAAATCGAAGAAGAAACGTCTTCGAGTGAAATTGCGAAGGTCGTCGGAGGCGAGGGTGATACTGAAAAAATAAATATCCTTAAAAAATGTCCCTCAAGGTCATCCAATAAGAGGATTGAAAATATTTTTGAAAATAATATATGTGTTTGTGAGAGAGGACCAGGGCCGTCTCATAGTAACAAGCCTTTACCGCATATCAGAGAAAATTATTGTCTTCCAAACGAAAGTAAAGAGATATTATCAAATTGCAACGAGATTAATCTTGGGTTAACGAATATTAATTTATCTTCTTCGAGCAATGCTGCGTCAAACGAATTAAATTCAATTTTAATTGGCCAAAAGTCGAAACCTGTAAAACATAATAAACAAAAATCAATTTTTTCATGTAAAACGAGAAATACGTCTGGAGTCGTCATAGAGGAGATACCAAACGATCAGTCATATAAGAAAGAAATTAAATCTATCGTTAAGAAGGATAACGAAGAAATAAAAAATAATCGTAATGCAACGAATGAAAAGAAATCTGATTCGTCGGAGAAAACAATCGAGGTCGAAAGAAAATACAACGATGATCGAACGTCTCGAAAGAAAGATGAAACCTTTATGGTAAACTATTCGATGAAACAGTATGTTGTCACTTAATAGATTATATCGTCGATATAATTTGTAATTATATATATTTTTTTTCAGAATTTGGAGAATATTTCGAGCCCGTACGAATTTCTTCGTGCGTGGCAATCTTTAAAGGATGATTATGATTTAAAAATACATGCTCGACTTTTACGAGCATTAAAATTCGAAAACCTCAATACAGGTATATACATACGTGCATACCTATGTACATGCAAAATCTAATTATATATGATATATAATACGTGTATGATGTAATCATAAAATATTTTAGTCATAGGTAACAAACTCGATGGAAATATGTTCAGTTTGATATTACGTTGTTTGGACCAGCATTTTTCTAAGTCGGAAGATATCGAACTACTTGTACGTTACTTGAAGTCAATTAGTCAATTAAGTCGATTTTCTATTGTAAAAATGTTTATGGATAATAATGATAAGAAAGGTAACGATAATACGACGATCCAATATTCTTGTTCTCGTCGAATATATAAGAAAAAAAAAAAGATAATAATTTCTCTTCCCTTTTTTTTTTTTACTTTACAGTTTTATCAAATATATTCCAATTTTTAGAGGATCAAGGATATAATGAGGTACCGGTCTTACGTGAAGTTTATATTTAAAACTATGTAAATCATATTTAATATTAAATTAAATTTAACATTTTAAAATTGATTAAAAAAAAAACGAATTTGTATATTTTTTTTTATCATCCATTACCAAAGGTTATCGTTTGATCGTAAAAATTGTTTACTTATCGTTTCTATCATTACTATTATTAAAACAATGAGCAGCCCGTCTAATCATAGAAAAGAAAAAAATTATCAATAATTTTTCTAATCGTTCGTAGATAACTCGATGACATAATAAACGTCGCCGGTGTGATCGAAAAATATTAACAAAGAATAATAACGATGAAACATTTGCACGAAAAAGAAAGGTCACGTCCAATATCATAGGAATATCGAAATAACTATAACTGATATCGAACAAGATATATATATATATATATACGTTTTACAAAAAAAAAATAAAGAAAAATTAATGATAATAGAACGAATAAAAGATTTGTTGACGAATAAAATTATTACGAATATCTCGAACGCTACACAATATCGAATAGAAAATGGCGCGCTTATTACGTAGATACACTGGTGGACAAATGTAAAGCTATATAAAACTAGCGACGCGTAACGTGCCAGCCAATAGAAACGTTCGTATTCGAATGTAACGTACGATTTCATTGGTCGAGTCTACTCGTCTTGTTACACGTAAATGCATGTTGTTTGTTTTCCCTTCCTAACATCATTTTATATTTACATACATATATAAATAAATAAATGTATATATATACCCGCTTTTAAAAATTACAAAGTTATTTAGAAAATGATGACTCGAATTGTTATCGAAAAGAAAAAAGAAAAAAGTCGATATAAGCGAGTAATTCAAACGAATGATTTCAAATGTACGCCCAAACGTGAAATGTACGAATGAAATTTATTATTAATATATTAGATAGATATTGTTCGCAATGATAAGAGATACGAACTTTGAACTTCAATAGATGAAAAATAATAATATTAAAAAGAAAAAAAGAATAAACTCATAGATTCGTTTCTTGGAAATGTTTGATAATATCGATCTTTCATATTTATTTCGAAACTGTTTAATTTTCTTAGAAATGTTTTCATGATAGATGATTGAAAGTGGTAATAAATATGTGAAACGTTTCATCTAACAATTGTTATATATCTTAAATCTCGAGATATGAATACGAACGGATGTAGTCAAGGATGCATAAAGAAACATAGGAAATATCTTAGGCATTATTGTAACGGTTTACGGTATTGTCGATAAGACAATTTCTTAATCGTACGAATAAAGAATTATCATCTTCTTATATCTGACCGAATAGATTTAATAAAAAAAATAATAATTATAATAAAATACGTGAAAGATATTCGATCGAGGATTATTCTCTACTAGCTATATATATATACACACGTAACACATACATCTGTATATATATATATATATGATGTATACACATGCATACAAACAATATATATATATATATATATATATATATATATATATATATATATACATATATATATATAACCCGTGTTCTCGAGTTTCTACCGTCCAGAGGACGCCATTATACACGTGTTATAACGGGTGGACAGTCTGATTCCGTTAGCACATCCGGACTCCGTGACTTTAGCCCTTCGGACCGTCGTGTACTCTTCCGTTCGAGCAGCTTGTGACATTTTTTTCTGTTGCTACAAGATGTTTACTTGCATTGACCGTGCGTATTTTGATGAAGATCCGGACAATTCCACGTGTAAAATCGCCATGAATCTGAGAAGGAGGCAACAGTAACTGGAAGGTACGTGGGGCCAGTACAGAGGACGGGCGTCCTCCGTTGGTGTGTTTATAGCCTGCAAACCCTGACATAGCAATGGCGTACTGTCGCTGTTAAGGCCGTGCCAACAAAATCCCTCCTCGGCTTTCCTCCTTACGAGGGAATAATCAAACGAAGATATATAAAACATCTCGGATCGTTGGAATACGTGCCACTTACCGGCACGTATTAGGACACCTTCTTCCTTTAACGAAGCATTTTGTGATAGTTTTCCACGATGAGAAGTGTGATTTGCGCGGTGAAGTGTCTCGGTATTTCCCCAGTGGCGGAATGACCGCCGATCGCCGAGCGGCACGCCATCCTACCGCGGCCGAGCTCTAAATCGTAAAGGGGAACCGAGGATGTGAGTTAAGACGGAATCGCGCCTATTTTCTATTTTATCGTATTCTTCCTCCATTAAATTCGCGCCTCTCCTCTCTCTCTTTCTCTCTCTATCTCTCTCTATCTCTCTTTCTCTCTATCTCCCTCCCTCCCTCCCTCCCTCCCTCTCTCTCTCTCTCTCTCTCTTTCTCTTCCTTTTTTTTCCTCTTTCTTTCTCTTTAGTTTTCCTATACGGTTTATCTGTGAATTTTTTTTTGTTCCATGAAATTTGTTCAAATTATAAGAAAAAAAAAAAAATAAAAAAAAATTTGAAAATCATTTATTACACGTAATATACAAGTGAATCGTTTGTATTACGTTTATATATATATATATATATATCGATATATATATATATATATATATATATATATATATATATATAAATACGTATTATATATATATATATATATACACGTATTACAAGACTCCGAATTTATCTTGATATCGTTATTTGTATTAGAAAATTAGTTTCCATGAGATATTAATTTTGCTCCGAACAATTAATTCTCCCAGTACTGGTTCTTGCCAGTACGTTCTAAGTTGTGTGTGCATCGTTCATCTTTATATTTATAACACTTTCTTATAATAATTCTGCATCTATATGTCTGTTTCATTGATAATTATTTAGAGAATTTAAAATCTGTTTGCGTATTTTCCATTATGTCAATGTAAGACAGAATATTCTGTCCGGGCGAACAAAGAATTTCGATGTAATTTTAATCTGTCTAATTGTGACGTGTGTATATATATATATATACATATGTGTGTGTTATAACTCTATACTATACTATACGCATATAAATTTGTGATATTATTTAAATGA
This sequence comes from Dolichovespula sylvestris, assembly GCA_918808275.2. NCBI lineage: Eukaryota > Metazoa > Arthropoda > Insecta > Hymenoptera > Vespidae > Dolichovespula > Dolichovespula sylvestris. The sequence goes on along the minus strand of OU964962.1, from coordinate 7,785,543 downwards.
TATACTATTTTACTGAACATAATAAGGTAGATAACATTTTAGTTATGATAATATTAAATGATAACTTTGCAAGGAATGTTCCACTTTCAAGATATATATATATACTCTTATTTTTCGTTTTTAAAGCTAAATATCTATTAAATTTTTACAGAGTAGACTTAGTTTTAATCATTTGACTCTATAGGTACCCATAGCACTTTGACTCCTGTAAAGGTGTCATGGACGATGAAGAGCGCCTTGAAGGCGAGGAGGAAATGGAGCTGGATGATGCCTCTGATGGTGAAGATGAAGATGAAGAGACTACAGGAATTCCTGCTTCACCAGCAAATTCAGATCAATTGCTGGGTCCAGCTCCTTCCCTTGGTAACCGTTAGTATCCAGACAAAAAAATATATATATATTGTTTCTGTATATTGTATTATTTTTGTAGTCTATATATTTCATGTATTTGCAAGAAACTGTACATTCCATTACAGTTACTCCTGATGAAGCATTTCCTGACCCTTTGCGATACCAAAAGTTTCCACTGCCTGGTGGCAAGCCACTAAGTATAAGGCGTGGTCCAGGAAGACCAAGAAAAGAACGTCCATATGGTATCACTCGTGGCGGAGGTACTCGGAGATCTTTTGGTAGAGGTACAACAAGGGGTAAAGGGTAAGTATTTGGCAAAAAGAAAAAAAAAGTGTTGTTATTCATTTAAAATAATATTTTTGTGTTTAGTCGATAGATCGAGAATATCTTATGAAAAATTTTGCTTTCTAGGCTTGGGTATATGAGGGGTATACCACGAAGGACAAAAAGTAAAGATGATGATACCCATTCCGAATCTCCAAGTCCTCTTCGTATTGGTGAAGACAGCACGCCTGATGGGGAAGGGTTAAGTACAGAAAGATCTATGCCTGCCCCAGAGGAACCACCATATTTCCCAGAACAATGGTAACTATACTTATAGATTTGTTTATATAAATTTGTTTTATTATATATATTGTAATAATTAATAATAAATATGGAGATTAATTGTTAACAAATAAACAATGATATAATTAGGCCAGGAAAAGTTTGTGCTCTATGCAATTTGGGTGAACGAAGTCAGTTGGGTCAAGGCGAATTACTACGATTATCATGCCCCGAAGGTTTCACTCCTGAGAAAAATATAAATCGGGAAGAGACGACTGAACAACTCATGGATGTTTCTGCCGGTGATAAAAGTCCCCGTGCAGTAGGTCCAGGCGCTGTTACCTGTCGTAGGCAGAAGAGTTTGGCTAAGTGCAGGTATAATATTAAATTTGGAGAAAAATATTAATTTTTGGAATCGATACCTATTATTTCATACGCACCACAATATGTTTAGAAATACTAGTCTTACCAATTTTACGGAACCGGTGGAGGAATTAACTATAGTTGGATTTTTGGAAGAGCCAGAAATAGGAATATTATTTGAACAAACAGGGCATTATTATGTTCATCAGTCTTGCGCGATCTGGTCGAGTAATAACCAAGATCTCGCAACTGATTTAATTAGCCCTGCGATAGTCCAAGCTTCATCTCGGCGGTGTGCTTATTGTTCTCATTATGGAGCTGGAATTGCTTGTAAAGTATGTATTTTGCAATTTTATTAATTATCTATAATGAAACAATGATATATATATATATATATATATATATATATATATATATATATTCTTTTCAATTCAACAGGTGGCATCGTGCAATCGTTATTTTCATTTACCTTGTGCTGCAGCTTCGAGTTGTTTCCAAGATACAAAAACTTTATCACTTTTTTGTAGCCAACATTTGGGACAAGTTCCATTATTGTGTAAGTTGTTCGTTAGCTAAGTATATTGTAGTAAATATAGCGTAGATATATATATATATATATATATATATGTATATATGTATATGTATATATGTATATATAAACCGTATATATTGTAGATTAATAAGTAATAAATACTAAAATTCTTTTATGTTTTACTTTAGTAAACGGTGATGTCACTTGTATGCAGTGTTTTGGAATGGGAGATGTTTCTAACTTAGTAATGTGCTCTATATGTGGACAACATTATCATGGTAGTTGTGTTGGTTTATCACTTCAACCCGGAGTCCGTGCTGGTTGGCAATGCGTAACTTGTCGTGTCTGTCAGGTTTGTCGCCAACCAGAAGATGTATCAAAAGTAATGTTATGCGAGAGGTGCGATAAAGCGTATCATCCTGGTTGTTTACGACCGATTGTTACATCGATACCTAAATATGGTTGGAAGTGCAAATGTTGTAGAGTATGTACGGATTGTGGTTCGCGTACGCCCGGCGCAGGATTATCATCTCGTTGGCATTCTCATTACACTGTTTGTGACTCGTGTTACCAACAAAGGAACAAGGGTTTTTCTTGTCCACTTTGCAGAAAAGCATATCGAGCAGCTGCATATAGAGAAATGGTACAGTGCAGTGCGTGTAAAAAATTTGTTCATGGTACCTGTGATCCAGAGGCTGACCCATTGACTTATCAGCATCGCAAGGAAACCAAACCTGATTATGAATATGTTTGCCTTCATTGTAAAAATATGGCTATTGTAAAAAGAAAGGACAATGTTGATGATTATACAGGTGACTTTAGTCTCAGTGCTTCGCAAGAAAGCTTATATGGAGATGGAGATTCATCAGAGGTCGATTATCAAGGAAGTTCGGAGGAGGCATTATATTCCATTGGTCTTGGAAAAGGGAAACCCTTCTGTGCGTCTAAAATCGCTAAAAAAAGATTGGGCCTGGGAGGAGCCATGATAGGTCGACCGAAAGGCGTGGGTAAACTGGGGTATCAAAAACGTCAGAAAATGAATGAATTTGGTAGAAAAAGAGGTCCCAAAGCCAAGATGAGAGGTATTTTTGGAGTACCAGGGGTAGGATTGCAGGTAAACAAACTTGTTTCTCTCACTGGTTTAACAAACATTAAAGTATATAACAAACAATTACGTTTACGTTCGTTGTGTTAATTCTTTTTTTTTTTTTCTTTCTTTTTTTTTTTTCTCCTCCCATAATTTCAGAGACCAAGTTCAGATTCTTTTTCAAAGGAAGATGAGCCAGGCGTAGAAAACAGATTAGTATTATGCTCTGCAAAAGATAAATTTGTATTAACTCAAGACATTTGTGTTATGTGCGGTGCGATAGGAACTGACCAGGAAGGATGTTTAATTGCATGTGCACAATGTGGACAATGCTACCATCCTTACTGCGCTAATGTTAAAGTTACTAAGGTAATATTACAAAAAGGTTGGCGGTGCCTTGATTGTACAGTATGCGAAGGTTGCGGCGAAAGGAATGACGAAGGTCGCTTAATATTATGCGATGATTGTGATATCAGTTATCATATCTATTGTATGGATCCACCGTTAGATTATGTGCCTCATGGAACATGGAAATGTAAGTGGTGTGCACAGTGCCAAACATGTGGTTCAAATGATCCAGGATTTAACAGCAGTTGGCAAAAAAATTATACTCAATGTGGTCCGTGCGCTTCTCATACCGCATGCATATCTTGTCAAGAAGCATATAACGAGGGCGATCTCATAATACAGTGCATCCAGTGTGAGAGATGGTTACATTGTGCATGCGATTCCATTAAATCGGAAGCAGATGCAGAAAAATGTGCCGAGGAAGGATATATTTGTATACTTTGTCGTCCGAGAGACATACTCCCGCCACATCTTTTGTGTAACCAATCTAAGCTCCAACCAAACAAATATTCCCGTTCGCCACCTCCAACTGTGCGAAGCCCTGAATTATACAAACCGTCTTCTCAACAGTATTTAGTAGATGGTGTATATTTATCCGAGGCCGGTATGAATCACATTAAATCTTTAACGTCGGAACATCAACAAACGAGGAAAAAAAGAAGAAAAATGCTTCCACTGATAGATAAGGAGGCAGACATTATGGCGACAATAGAATCTGTTGTGGCCGGCGGTAGTTTAGACAATTCCTTAGAGGATAATGGAAAATTGGATCTAGTAGATGTTAAGGATGAACCCACCGAGGTACTTAAGGAAGGTATGGTATGGACACCACGTGGAGATCAGCCGCCACCGGAAGGATTCAGTATTTATACGACTGAAAATGGGATACCGGTTTTAAGACGCAAACGCCAGCGTAACTTACAAAAGCTTGGGATTGGCGGATTCATTGTCAGAATAAGGGGTACGCGTAAGGATAAAGAGGAGGAGGGAGATCCTGAAAAAATAGCAGCGGATTCAGTAATAGGGATGGCAGACGACAAACCACGTAGAAAACCACAGAGGCGAAAACCAAAGACAAAATTATCCGAATGTTTTCCACTCTATATGCAAGAGGCATTCTTTGGCAAAGACCTTATGGATACTACCAAAGATAAAGATCTTGAAAGTAGTAGCGAGTCCGATGGTGAACGAAACGTATCTGCTAATGCGGATACCATTCAATTGTCGCAAGACGAATTGAAAGCGATGGAACAGGTTAAGGCTAAGCAAGAAAAGGAGGAAGATAATAAATTGCCTGTAGAACAGCCAATAAAACGGGAAGAAATTATGGAGGATGATGGCAGCGACACCGAAGCGCTTGGTGATATATTACCAATTTCTGGTGACATACTTGATAGTGAACTTGTTAATACTATTATGAATGAGCCGGATGAGGAATTGGCTAAAGCCAGCGAAGCTTTAGACGAATTAGATGATACGCAAGGTACCTCTAAGGATGAATTAACGGACATTCTCAGTCCACATTTCAATTTGGAATCAATGGTCAGAGATATTGGTACGTATTAGCTTCATGGTTATATGATTAAAATATATAAATAAATTAAAAAGAAAAAAAAAAAAATGAGAAACTTAATGTTTATACGTTCGTATAGGTTTACCTAATATGGATAGTAAAGATATCGAAGAAATATTTAAAGGAGTTCTTACGGATGAGTCGCAGGAATCGCAAGAATCATCAGTGTTTTCTGTACAAGCTCAACCTCCACATCCATCATCTTCCACAACACCGCTTGTTTCACCTTCACCACATCCTGGTAAAAAAAAAAAAAAAAAAAATCATATGATCATACAATAATTTTAATAAGAGATATAACTATTAACCAAACATTTATGTGATCATTTGTAAAGGTATGCAAACGGCTTTACCTCTTGCAAGACCGCAAGTACCTGGTACATTACCTCCAGTTGGGCAATCAAATTTGAATTCTCCTATGAGTTTTCCACCACCGTCCCCGTATCATTCGGAATATAGCAAGTATGTAAATTTAATTTCTATTACGTTTACATTTAAAACTAAACTAATTAAACATTTTGAAAAAAAAAAAATCTTACTTTTACTTAGTTTACTTAGGATTTGAAATTTGTTACTTTACAGTAGTCCACAATTTAGCCCGGCGTTCTCAGAACCGCCAAGTCCTTGGGTAAATCCCGAGGATGAAGGGAGTGCTCCAGTGAGTGGTGCAGCGATATCGTACAACCAAAGAAGTAATCTTAAAATGGAGGCTGATGAGGCATTGGGTACTGGGGCAACAATATCTTCAGTACTTTATGCCAATATTAATCATCCGGAATGGAAGACGGAGTATCCAGGTAATAAGGAAAATTTATTAAGCACCATTATTAATATTTAAAAAATATTGATGCAATTTGTAAATAATATTATTATACGTTTGATGTATTATTTCCAGCGTGGTCTGAAAGGTGTAAACAAATTTTAAAAAAGTGGCGTGCTCTACCTAACGAAAAGAAAGCTCCTTATCTAACTCAAGCACGAGATAACAGGGCGGCAATTCGTATGAAGAAAACACAACAGGTAAGAATAATTTTTTTGATTTCATATCGCGCGGTGCAAAGTTAGAAAAGAGAGCGTGACATTTTTTCGTGAAACGTATCGGTTTTCATTTTAAATGGTGTTTTGTGCTAACATACAAATTACGACTAACAAGCTTATTCTTTGCATCTCATCGCAAATACATATATTAATATATCGAGTATATAATTACACTATTCCGATAAACTTATATATGGATATATATATATATATATATATATATATATATATATATATATATATATATATATACACATATATACATATATATATCAGCCTTATAGTAATATTTTAATAATTTATATATTTATTAAATATACATACATATATATATACACACACACACAATGAAATATAATACATATATATACATATATATACATAATGAAATTAAATACAACAAGATGAGATGTTGTGCCTTGTTTCATAATACGACTTACTAATTTTGCAATAACTTTACATGGGTATATATTTGATATATTTTCTTTTATTGTTATTATAAATGTAATTGTCTAATCCCATGTGCATTATCAAAGTGCAAGATCATAGAAATTTAATATATTAATTTATCTAACAAAACATTATCTCTTTCTCTCTCTCTATCTCTCTCTCTCTCTCTCTCTCTCTCTCTCTCTCTCTCTCTCTCTCTCTCTCTCTCTCTCTCTCTCTCTCTCTCTCTTTCTCTCGCCGATTCGGATAATCATTGAAATCGAGAATTTTCCCATATTATAGGAGTACTTATATTGTCTATAGATCCTGCTAATAGTTTCCCCAAAGATTCCTGTCAACCACGCAGAGTTGAAATTTCTATTATTACCCTGTATGATGTGTCTTGGAAGTATATAAACCATGAGTAACTGTAACGTAAAAAGTGTGTGAACGTGGCACCCCTTGAACCGACAGATATCCAAGGAAATACCAAGCACGACCCCAGTCACTGCATCAAGCGCACCTACCATCATCACCAAACCTGTCACTGCTATGACATCAGCTCAAGTTTCTCCAGTAGTAGCTATGGCCTCCAACCAAAGGCAAATTGGACTTTTGACTTCAGTGAGCAGTGAAAAGCCGCAAGAAAAGAGTGGAATGTCCGTATCTGCAACAGGAGTGACGGTGCCAACGGGTAGCAGTAATCATCATGCGGAGGTGTGTGCGGTGCAGGGACCGCCGAAGCAGCTAACATCTATTTCCCCAAGTCCTTCGCCAACCTCCACAACCCCATCTTCTTCACCCAGACCCAATTCTGTCAATTCTATCAGTTCCATTAACAGCCTGGCGCACCAAGAGATTACGGGTGGCCAGGCTAGAGTAGCTCAGTCGCCAGCCACGCCTTGCACATCAGCAACTGCTTCTTCTTACTGCAACACGGGGGCCGGTGAAGGGCAGCATCAAACGTCACCATCCCAACAACGTCCTACACCCTCTCATATTACGATCAGTACCAGTACTGTCTCTAACAGTCTGGCTATTCCTCAGGCATCCCCCACTGCTAACGTGATGGTGGGGGCAACTCCTGCCCGCCAATTATCCTCGGTAGACCACCAGATTAGAGTGCTCACCCCATCTGAAATCATGCGCACCCTCCCCTCCTTGAGCCAGGAGCACTACGATCCGCCACCCACTGCAATTATTCACACTGTACCTGTACAGACCCCGGCTATGGTGAGCCACCTATTCTGTGCCTCTATAGTGTCTTGCCTTGTGCCACGTATCTGATCGAGACTTAGTGTTCTTTATGTTTTTTTTTTTCTTTTTTTCTTTGTTTTTTTTTTTTTTTATACCCCACTTTTTTCTTCACACACACACACAAACACATACACACACAGATAGATGTTTATTTGATTTTTTTTTTATTTATTTATTTATTTTTTTAATTGTTTTCTATCAATTTTTTGTTTTGTTTTGTTTTGTTGTTGTCCTTTTAGAACAAAAATATGAAGAACAATCATAAAGATTTATTTTGCAATACGATTGTACGTTCGTTGATTATAAGTGTACCGTTATACCATAGCCCTGAAATATGATATTTAATTCTGGAAGTTGGCGTAATCTATAATTACATAAACACCGAAATATTTCAGGACATTGGTTACTTTCGAATAGGATCACTTTGGTGTTGCATTATTATAGTTCTTGATATGAGATTCAATTTTTTTCGTCGTTTAGTTGGAATGAACAAAACTTCGATATTTCATGTGCAAACGATCTGTTTCTTTTGTATGGCCATGATATTACCCACAATAATTGTAAGTTGGAATATTTCAAATTTTTCTTTGTTTTTATTTATTTATTTTTTTTTTATTTTTTTTTTTTTTTAACTTTTGTAATATTTTTTTTTTCCTTAATCTTTTTTATTTATAACTTATATATATATCTCTCTCAAATCATTTGGCATGTTAAAGGCATCCATTTACGTTTCTTTTTCTTCCTTTTCCTTAATGTCATATCAAATCCTTTTTTACTATGTATTCCACAACAAAAAAAAAAACAACACCCATTATGTCCCTCATTATGTAGTAAAATGTTAAGCTTTTTACGAACATCGTTAAAAGGTTTTTAGTAGATATACGTTGTTATATGTTGTAGAATTGTTTGTTCGTACAATATTTACACATTTATTATACTAATTGTTTTTACTACCTACACTTTCAGATATTTTTACCGATTATTTATATTTGAATTTTTTTTTGCATTATATCAAAGACTTTTTCTTTGTTTGATTGTTTGTTTTTTTCTTCTTGTATATATATAGTTTTTTTTTTTTTTTTTTTTTTTTTTTTTTTTTGTTACAGTAACATGAACTAGTCATGAAGGAAATTATTTAAGTGAAGGATACCGTTAATACATATTTGTAACTTATATAGGTTGATACATTGAATTCTTAAAATTATTTGAGAAAAGTCTACTTACATTTATTAAAACTAATTTCTGATCTCTCAAGTCTAATGTCTTAAAAGATAATTAAGAAACAAAAAAAAAGTACAATAGATATTTCATTGCTTATTTTTTTCAATTATAAATTATTAACATTCGTTTAACATTTATGTATTTTATATTTCACAAATTTATTATAACTGTAAACTCAGTTTGAATTACGCTTATTTTATTTATTGAAATTTTTTTCCTTCGTTAATCTTTTTAATTTTTTGTGCATGAGTAATATTCATAAAAGATCTGTTATGATGAGAAAGTTCGTGATTGTTTTATTTTAACATAATGAACTTTCAATATAAATGGAGTATGAAAATATTTTTTTTAGATGGTGGCTGGTTGTTCCTAATAAGTTGCACATGTGGAAATAAGGTCTTGTTGATAAATTTAATTTTTAGTATCATGCCAGTATGTTTTTGTGAATGTTGTAATAAAACATTTTGGCTGATTGTCATTAATGCCTTGTACTTTATATTGTTCCAAAAATGATTTGGTTAATAGGTCATTATATCCTAAAAATAATACTATTACATTTGTAATTAATAATTCCATATGAATAACAATTAATATTATATATTATTCTTTCATAAATCGAAATTCATTCAATTCTATTTATACATTGGCTCTTTTTTTTTTTTTTTTCTTTTTTTTCCTTTCTTTTTTTTTTTTTTTTTTTTTTTTTGTATTCATCCAAGAAGGATATAATGATCTTTTTCTATATATTTATCGTGTTTTTAACAAATTGTTTTTTAACAGGAACAAGAAAGACTTTCCAACAGAGACCGTTCTAGTAGAGAAGCAGAACAGGAACGTCAGTGGAAACAACTGCAAGCTCTACGTCAGCAACAAGCACAGATCCAACAACAAGTAATTCAAGAACAACGTGTACACGGTATATATATTATTACATATTGTACAATTGATATGTATAAATATAATATATTTATATTCTTATATTTGGGAATTTCTATAACAGCTATAGCCAGAGTGCATAGACAAATAAGCGAAGACAATACATCACAATTAAGTACTGATAATCCAACAGGATTAACGACACAATTACAAGTCTCAACATCACAGGTACACATTCACACGCTAATTCTTGCTTGTTCATAATACTTCATCGATATTTTTACTCGTGATATTTTTTTAGGAGGGAAATCATTTAGGGCCACTTGCATCCCCATCACCTGGATCACGTGGTACCTTTGCAGCACCCTCGGTTAAAGTAACAAGAGGGGTAGCCCCGCCAAGTCCTCACCAAGGTATACCACGCTTACCGGCTCAACCTTGTGGAACGGTTACACGTCCAGTTGGAACAGTGGTCAGGCCAGGGATGCCAAATAATTTCACACAACCACCTTCTCCGTTCTCACCTCAGGCTCCACAATCTCCCCATGATTTTCCTCAGTCCCCAGCGTCCTCTCAGTCTCAAGATCATTTTCAACGCTTCGATACGAACGAAGCTTACTCTCAGGCTTCCCAAACACCCAGGTCACAAATATCTGGTACACCTTCATATTCTACATCGCCAAGAAATGAAGTGTTCTCGCAACCACCAGGTACACCAAGACCAATGTTTAATCCACCCACACCACGACCTACTACTCATGTATATGCTCCATCTCGCACTCCTGATCCTTATAGTAATCAACCACCGACACCATCACCCGTTCCAAATTATCCCTCACCAAGATCCGAATCTCGGCAAGAACCACAACAGCAAGAAGTATTCAATCAACAGCCAGAGGTTAACAGGCAATTGCGCGATCTATTACAAAGGCAACAGTTTAATAAGAAAATTGAATCTGTTAATGCTTCTTGGAATCCAGGTAAATTGTAACACCGCAGATTAAAATTACGTACGCTTTATTACTAATCTTTGATTAAAAATTTTTTATCGTCCTTCATGCGTTTATTTTAAAGATGGACAAAATAATTCTGACGGAAATCAGGGACAATTTGAAACAGGTCACGTCCAACTTCCACAACATACTCAATCCAATAATAATACCGGGGAGGGTACATTTAGGCATCCACTTCCACCAAGTGTCGTAAGACCACGAATGCCACTTCAACCGAATGTTTTAATCAGAAATTCAATAGGTATGATTTCAAATGTTATCGAAGAGAAAGAAACAAAAAAATAATAATAATAATCTAATCACTATGTAAATAATAAATATAATCAATTATATATGTTTAGGTATAACTTCGAGACATCCTGTTAACATGGATGCGAGACTTCAAGCTATAGATTCACGCGCTAGGATGTTATTACAGCGACCGCAGGTTAATCCGAGTATTCCGCAACAGCATTTTCAAGGTGCGCAACCATTACAAACTCGGATGCCAACCGCTAGAAATACACTTCCGGAATCTTATGATGTACTCCAGCAACAAAGGTTTCAAGGTATTCTATAATTCATATTATATTTTATTATTTTATACGCGAAGTGAGAAAATATTTATTTTATTTCATTTCATTTTATTTTATTTTATTTTATTTTTTTTTATTTTTTTATTTTTTAATTCTAGAACCAAATCAGGGGCAACCTATTGGACAACGTATGGTACGACCAGGTCAAGATAATTTAACTCAAGGAATGCGTATGCTAGGAACGCAAGGATTGGTTAGACCAAATCTTATGCAGCCAACCGTTAATGAAACTACCAGCACTCCAGAACCGTCAGAAATTCCGTATAATGTAACTGCTGAACTTGAGAAATTAGAACAGGAGGAAGGAGCGCCAATGGTCGAGGTCGAGGGCGTGAGTGCAATATTAGGTGATTTAGGTGACGACGACGATGAACTACTTGGTAAATAAAAGAATCTTCCCGAATATATAAATTTGTTTTACATTATATAATATATATATATATATATATACACACACACATTATATGGCATTGTAATGTTTTGTAATTCGTTCTTTACAGCTGAAATGGGTGCAGATTTCAATATTTTGGAATACGCGGATCCTGAATTAAATAATATAACCGGAGGTGATAAAACTAATATTCTTGACTTAGAATTGGAACAGGTTGAGGTAGAGACGAAGGAGGAAAAGCAAAAGAAGGAGTCTAAAGAAGACGAGCACAAATCGGAAGATTTGGGTGGAACGGGTAGAGTACTCGGTGGTATCGGGGACAAATGTACAGTGAGCACTGTACAAACGTCGACCGATACTACTACCGCCGTACCTACACAAGTACAAGCAATGACGTCGTTAAGTGCAACCCCCCAAGCGCCCCAACAACAATCAGCTATTTTACCACAATCACATCCTCAAGCCGTCGTTGTACAACAGCAAATGCATCAGCATGTACAACAAGCGGCTGCAATGGGACGACCTATGCCTCCAGGAACTCGAATATTGTCTCCCGATGGAGCGGTTGGTGTCGTTACGTCGACCAATACAGTTACCGTCAGCTATCCTTCCACATTTCCTGGACATCCTCAAAGAGTACCGCAAACGCATATACAAGGTAATATATTATCCAATTTTATCCTCATCCACGAATCGATCAAATTTTTATCCTTAGTGCATATATCCTTAAAAAGAAAAAAAAAAAAAAAGAAAATTATTAAATCATTTATAGTTGCTCAACAACAACGTCTTGGTATGAGGGTTGCTGGAGTCCAAAATGTGGGTGGTCGCGTGGTAACGGTGAACCATATGATCGGACCACGTTTGCCGCTTGCACCACCACCACCGCCGCCACCTCCACCACCACCTTATCCTGGACCACCGCCACCATATCCTGGTCCCATACAGGTTTGTATAGATAACATACTTTCCATGTTTCCTAATTTCTGCATCGCTTTCATATCCAGTATCTAATTACATTTAACACCCTTCTAACCGCAAAATAAAAAAAAAACTTGATCTCATGCAAATTCGGAATATATTTGACATTAACGTATTTTTCTTTTTTTTTTTCTTTTTTTTTTTCTTTTTTATTTTCTTTTTTTTTTCTTTCTTTCTTTCTTTATTTTTTTCGATTAAAAAAAAACTTTTTGTTCGATAAGTTTAATAGAGCCTAGCACTGTGCGGATTATTTCAAGATTAGAAAATGAAATAACAGTTTTTATTTGATTTAGTAGCTAACGAACGAAAAGACACGGACAAGATTCGAAATATTACGTTGCCAGAATATAGTTGATTGATTTATATACGTTAAGATGATACATGAGAAGGGGGTTTAAGATACATTTGTTGTATTACGCATCAAAAAAGATATTAAAAAAAAAAAAAAAAAAAAAAAATTAAAGTTTGCTGTCAACGTAGGTGTAGCCAAGCGATTTATTTAATCTAAAAGTATTGGCTGGTAAAATGGTGTTTTGGCCTGGGTGTTTGCAATGCATTTGGTGTTGGTGCATGTCTAGATGGGGCTGTGCCCAGGTGGGCGGGGCTTGACGCGGCCCCCAGTTCATATAGGGCACGCAGTGCCAGTGGCTGGTCCACCAATGGCCCCAGTGGTTCATTCTGGTGCGCCTCCAATGGCACCTCACCCTCATCGAAGACCCTTGCTTCTGCAGGTGAGCAAGACTTGAGGCATTTTTTGCACTCAGCACAGATAGTCAAAAAATCACCTGCAATAGTAAAGAGAATAATGAGGATGTATTACACAAGATTATTGCATATTGCACTATTCTCGTTTATATACATACATATATATATATATATATATATATATATATATATATATATATATATATATATATATATATATATATATAAGGGAAGAAAAGAAATCAAATGTTATAGCGATGAATATATTTTTTATATTTCTTTTTTTGAAATTAAATTCCACAGACGATCGATATGAGTTATGCCATTCCAAAAGTTTTTCAAATATACATGTTTTTACATTGAAGAAAAAGAAAAAACAAATGTAAAAGGATGTTACATTACTTGTCATTTACGATATATTTTTATGCTTGAACGATTTTATTACTAGTTACTTTTAATGTTAAGATTGTGCAATGTATTTTGTGTATGCATGAACTTTAAATGGATTAATTTAATCTTTCTTTTTTTCTTTTTTCTTTTTTTCTTTTTTTTTTTTTTGTAAAGGGTTTATAGTTAATACGAAATATATTTATTAAGTATTTCTTTGTTTTTACATAAAAAAAAAAAAAAAAACATAACTAGCTTTCTTCTACGTTTTATTATTGCCTTTTAAATCATTCGAAATTAAATATAATTTTCTCAAATGCTTATACATATATACATATATATGTATTTATATATATAATTGATTAGTACTATTTTCGCATGTCCATGTTTTATTCCGAATTACACACTTAAATGCTACGTAATGTTATATAGCTATATCATAGTTTATTAGAAATGCATTGCATAATAAATATAAAAAGATAAATATATGCTAGACAAAAGAAAATTGTCTTTGTTGTTCTTATTGTTCTTTTTTTTTTTTTTTTGTTCTGTATTTTCTTTTTGTTTGTCTCTCAATTGAATATCCAAGAAAAAGAAAAAAACGGCATTTGCTAATGTGAAATTATTCTATACAAATAGAAAGTGACCTTAACTGTTAGCAGTCATGTTCACAGGAGCAACCATTGCTATTAGAGGATCTTTTGGAACAAGAAAAACGAGAGCAAGAAAAGCAACAACAGCAACAACAGCAGCAACAGCAACAAGTTGACAATACAACTCCTGGCGGAACTCTTTTAAGTGATAGCGACTTTGAGAGACTGAGAGCAGACGTTTTAGGCTCTGCTCCGTTAGCGTCCCCTCCTCAAGGGATGGTACCAGTGCCTGGTGGAATTCCAGTTATTAGACCACCATGTACACCGAGGCCACCATCTGCGCCAGGAAAAAATTGGCCGCAAGCAGTTCCAGACGCTGCAAAGCTTGCAGTTCAAGTACCTAGACAACCAATCGCTACGCAAACACCACCTGAACGTCAGTACCACATGAATTATTAATAATTTTACCTATTTTTATATATATATATAACATTGTTTATTCTTTTATTATTATTATTATTATTATTATTATTATTATTATTACAGCAAGAGTAGCTACATTCAATATACCTCAAATACCAGCACCGCCGACTCCGCCAGAAAACATAGTGAACGAACAGGATCGTCAAATGCAACTCCAATACGAACAGTGGTTGAATCACCAACATCAAGTATTAACACAACAATTAAAATATTATGAAACAGAAGTCCAGAAGCTGCGCAAAGTAAGAAAAGTAAGCATAGTAAGTCTTGATAAATTTTTTTTTCCTATAGAGATAGTACCGTGTTTCTCCTTAACGTTGTTTTCTGTTTCACGCAGTCCCTCAATAGCAAACAACGACAACTTCGGAAATCTGGAAATGAATTGACAGAAAACGATGCTGCCGAACTTCAAAGAATTTCGAGTGAACAAGCAATATTGCAGAAACATTTAGACGCTAGCCGTAAACAAACAAGACAACACGGGATGTTGATACAAGAGTATAATACTAAACAACAACAAAAACAAACGCAACCACAAAACAGTGAACCTTGTTCGCCGTTAATGTCTCCCTCTCAACATTCACCGATGCATAGTCCAGCCGGACTTGTTTCCCAAAGTCCAGGCCCCGGAAGTGTCCCAGCAAATATGATACAACATTCACCGGCAACACCGATCATACAACATAGTCCTAATCCGCCGTTACTCCAGCACAGTCCAGGTAATCCACAAACAGCAAATCCAGGAACTATGTCTCCTCACAATATGCAACAATCGCCAAGAATAGGGACGCCTCATTCGCAAGGCGAGGAGAGTCCTTTCAGTCCAGGTGCCATGTCGTCACCAGGCATGTGTGGCCCTTCAGCCACTAGAATGACTTCGCCGCAACATCGTGCGGTAATAACGGGACGGCACGCTACGAGTCCAGGTTCTTTTACAACCGAAGCAAGAAACACTCAACAAATTATCGGAGATCAAGGGGTTAGGGTGCATGCACTTTCTCAAAGATTCGTTCGTCCGCCTGTAATAGGAGAACCCGGACAAAGACCGAGAATGCAATTACAAGGTGGAATAGTTTATGGTCAGCGTTCTCCGCTTGGAAGTCCTCAACCCAATCAACAATCATTGATGACTCAACAACAGCATCAACAAATGCTACAACGACAGCAAATTATACAGCAACAGCAGCAGCAGCAGCAACAACAACAACAACAACAACAGCAACAGCAGCAGCAACACGATGCAAATAACGTTACTCAGGATGGTCAAAATACAATAACTCAACGCACTTTACAAATGGCACAGCAAAGGCAACAAATATTGCAGCAACAACAAAGGCAACAACAATTTCTACAGATGCAACAACAACAACAGCAGCAGCAGCAGCAACAACAACAGCATGGAGCTACGATGCAAAAACCTCCGAATTCTCCCATGGTATCTCAGCCTGCTAATTCACCAAGCCCACAGCTCCATCAACAAATATCGCAAAATTATGGGCAACCACCGAGCTCGCCAATGCCACGTAGTCCTATGGTACAACAAACTATGGGTTCGCCTATGCTACAACAACAATTAAGTCAAACATCTCAGCCTCCAAGTCCAATGAATACAAGAATGCATACCCATCCTCCCACTTCCCCAATGGTTTCTCAATGTCAACCGCCTAGCCCTATGGCTCGTAATCATCCGTCAACGTCGCCGATGTTACAACATCAGCTTAATAATTCGCATCATCCACCACCATCGCAAACACCAAATTCTCCAATGCCACGTAGTCCGATGGTCGGTGGTTCCCCGATGCAAATGCAAAGACGACAATCCACTGGAAATAGTCCAGCGATGCCCGACAGACCGCAAAGCGTTGAAAATCCTGGTACCCCAAGAACACCACATACTCCTCATACACCCCATGCAGTTTATGCCCCTCAAAGTTCAAGTAACGCAGTAATGTCGAACGATCCACAACAACAACAACAACAGCTTTCTCAACATCAGCATCAACAACCGGTATCGCAGCCAGAACAGACAACTGTAGATCACACAAACAGAGGAGGTGGAAATCCACATAATCCGATAAATCCATTACCATTCATACCTAACTTTGGAAGATATGGATTTTTTAAACTTGGTCTAAGAGGTGGCTCCCCAATGTGGTCAACGAAAGCAGAATCTAGTAAGGGTAAAACCGCGGAGTCCCATCTGTTGAATATGGACGATAAACCGAATACATCGGTTGTACATAGAAAAACAGGTATACCGCCTTCAAAAATTAATTCTTTAGTTTGTGCAGATTATAATGATTTCGACGATGATTCTCATACGCCACCTCAAACGCCACCAACATCTACAGAAACTAAACAGGCGCCTTCGTTACCCGATAATGGTCCATTACAATTGGGAAGCCCAAGTGATAAACTTGAACCCATTCCCGATACTACCGATTATGACGACGATAAAACGATAGTTAACACCGAGGTAACGTTAAGTTCAACGGCCCAGCGTGATAATGACGACATTACTGTCATAGAACAATTTGGAGACACGGAATTAGTGGACGTTATATCGGGTACGCTCGATGGTGACATGCAAGAAGAATATGTACTCTTTGAGCCTGGAATGGTCGTAGATTTGTCTGCCGATAGTAACGATTCTCTCTGTCATGCGCTTGTTAACGATGGCAGTCAAGGTCATGACTTGGTGCAGATATTGGAAATTGAAAATCCAGAATCTCAAACTGATGAGCCTATATTAAGCGACGAAGATCTTGTGCCGTCGCATACAAGAAATAAAAAGGGCTTGAGATTGGATATCGTAAGAACGCTTCAATCTGGGAAAAGGTTGTTGGCGGTAACGGATACACCAGAGTCGCCAGATCAAGACGAATTACGCGTAGACCCATCGCCTGGACCATATATGGATCATTCACCGGACCAAGATATCATGGTATCTTTGGACAGTGAATCGGAGGTCGTTATTATTGATCCTAGTACGAAATCACCGGAAGATAATTTCTCCAAGGAATCTTGCGAGGAAGAAAACGAGAAGATAGATACCACGAATAATTTAGATGCGCCTAAGGAAAATATTTTAAAGGAATCTACGAACGAGGATCAATCTGAATCTCAAAAAGAAACTAAACAAACGAAAAGCCCAACGGCATTTACGTTTCCAGAGAGTGTTACGTATAGTCAAATACCGCCTTCCAGTTTGCATCAGTCAAATATTGGCTTACCCGTTAGCTGTTTGTCCACAATTATGTTCACGACTACTTCTACAACAACTGAAACAAATGCCATAACAGTATCGTCAACGATACTGACATCGGATACAACTGCTAAATCATCCACCACATTTCCGACCGTATGCGTGACAAAGGAGCAAATAATAACAAGCGCGCCGAATTCTCAAAGACAAACTACTCTATCATCGACAATGGCAAGCATTGTGGCAGATGCTAAAATAGCAGCTAAACTCAGTCAAACGGTCTTAGAGAATATAGCGGTTACTTCACACCAAGCCACGCCCGATACTAAGACTCTACCTAAAGTTACTTTGTCCAACACGGAAACGTCAACGGCATACATTATAACGACAGACAAAATATCAACGCCTAACACACAGTTCGAATATACAA
This sequence comes from Dolichovespula sylvestris, assembly GCA_918808275.2. Taxonomy (NCBI): domain Eukaryota; kingdom Metazoa; phylum Arthropoda; class Insecta; order Hymenoptera; family Vespidae; genus Dolichovespula; species Dolichovespula sylvestris. Next base: position 7,767,159 of record OU964962.1, on the reverse strand, counting down.
GTTTTGTACAGAATGTTAGCGCGAATACAACAGAAGCAACAAGTAATCCTACAAAATTAGTATTGAGTGTTCAGCCTACATCGGTTACTTTATCAACGCCAAAAATGTCAATACCTGATATACCTAAGAAAGATATTGTCGTGGTTACATCAAAAGACGATAAGAACGAGTACACTGGGAGTACCGTGAAAGAAAAGAATGAGAGAGATGAGACGGATAATAACGCAGAAAAAAATCAAGAAAAGGATAACACCGTTTCGAAGATTGATATTAATTCAACCGCAATCCCGGATACAATAATTTCGGATGATAAGAAAAATGATCCGTTAAATACGACCGATGAATTAGAAAGTATGTTAGAGGCTATTCATAATCCCGCTGAAAATAATATGACGGGAAAAAAGAATGCTCATCCTGATGAAAAATCAAGTGTCACCACATTGAAAAGAATGTCGCCTGTTGCCGATGATCTGTCACTTGTAAATATTTTAGAAAATGACGCTGAACCGGCTGTTGAAAATGACAATAAACAAGATGGGACGGACACAGAAGTATCAAAAATTGACAAAACTAAGGAGGCGGTAAAGCAACCTATCAGTGAACCAAGCAACGCGGATACCGATACGAATCAAATTATAAGCGATATCAATCAAGAAGAACACAAGGAGAATAAAGACAATGTATCCTGTACGGATATTGAATCAAACAAACCGTATTTGCAGCATTGCCTAAATGAAGAAAGAAATTTGATGGAAGAGTCGTCGGATGATATATTAGATATGCTTCACAATATAATATCTTCTAAACCAGAGATGGCAAATACCGATATTCTTCATGAAGACAGATCCAGAAAATCGAGCCTTATATATCAGTTACCAACGCCATTGGATACATTGCCACTTAATATTTTGCAAGACTCACTGATGGACTTGGAGCAAGAAAATTTGGAAAATGAACATCTACTGTCTACGGAAAATAAAATGTCGCCTAAACCTCAAAAAACAAGTCCATCGCCTACGGGATCTATACCCAAGAAAAGTCCACCGCATCACACTGTCCCGTTAGTTGTTAGCACGGTAGCACAATTACAAAAGTGTACAACTACGGTACCCCATCTTTCTCCTTTGTCAAAGCCTACGGAGCTTACATCGAATGTGGCCAATGTATCCCATCAATTGAGAACATTACTTTCTTCGTTACAAACAAATCATTCTCAAAACTGTACGACCAGTCAACAACCTACTATCGTAACTATGGTATCCTCGATCATTTCAGCGCCGAAAGTTGGAACAGTCTTATCAACGAGTACATCCTCTTCGAATTCTGTTAATAACACGCAGCCTAATTCGAACCTTCGTTTGCAGACATGCATGACGTCGTCCCTTCATCCAAATACAAATAAAACGGATCTTGATTGTACCACCACTACTGCATACACTTCACAGGGTAAAGAAAGTACAAACTCTACAGTCAGCGTTATTTCAAGTCATTGCAAAGTAACAACCTCCGAGCAATTTCTACGAGTAACCTCAAGTGGAATTCAATCACCATCGTCAACAAATTGTCTTACATCACAAACATCCTCTGTAATAACTCCCAGACAACCAACCAATACCGGTATATCGATTACCTCAAACGCAATGCTAAATGCCATGTTAGCTGGTACAAATTCGGCAAAACCAACGATCGCTGGACATAGAGCAAACACTGTCCCTACACAGGCCAGTAACTTATTAAGTTCAGTTATGCCACCGTCGTCCGTACAAAGAACACAAAATCTCCAAGCAATATTGCAAGTAAGCTCAAATAGTTCATCGATGCCTTCTCGCATTGCCGCTAATTCTACCTCGACAGCGATAAGTACATCCATGCAATGTGTAAGAACCATTGTACCACCAACAGTAACATCAAGTACAAGTAACGTTAACGTTACTACCAGTATATTGCAATCTACGTTGTCTCAAACTTCGACGCTTTTACAAGCTCAACATAGTTCCGGACAATCTCAATATAAAACTTCTTCAGGCCTCTTACCCATTGACAATAAAAATAATGAACTGGAGGGATTAGGTCAGAGTAGTTCTGCCGGGAAGAAGGAACAGGACGAGACGAGTTCTAAAATGCAAACGAGTATTGATAAAACTGTTACAACGAGAAACGAATTGGAGATTGGTAAAGGTAGCTTAACAACAAACTCTCATAGAATGGAGGAATCACAGAATGTGTTGTTGAAACAATTATTGCAAAATACGGCATGTGCAACAACAACGTTGCCAGTTAGTAGCTCGCAAGGACCAAGCTTGCCCTTGGTACCATCGTTGGAAGCACAATTGGCAAGGCCAGTTCCACCTACTCCATCCTTCCTATTACCACCGATGCTAAATGAGACACCAACCACCAAATCTCCTGCTAATAAACAAGTTCTCGCCAGAGAGACATCGTTTCTATCGCATTCTGTCACTCCACTTAAAGTTCAAAGTCCACCGACGAAAGAAGAACCTCCAAAGCCGCCACCGCCACCCCCGCCACCACCTCCGCCACCTTTAGCAACATCCACACCGACCCTAACGCAACAACAACGATCCGTCGATACAATGGTGAAGCAACAAACTACGAACCAAACGCCAAAAACTGTGTCTACCACTACCCAAGCAAATCAACAGCCAACAAATGCTCCAGCTGCGAAACAAGTGGCACCAGTGTCGGCAAAAAATTGCGAAGCACTGTCTTCTTTGCAACAGGATACTAATACTAGCCAACCTCAGATAAAGGCATCCAACGATCCTACCATCGCAAATGCTGCTCAAGTGCAACAGCAACGTGCATCGACACCCATGATAGTTTCGAGAATGGTTTCACAAGCTAAGCCTACCATAGCTACGACTGTACCTGCAAAAATTACGCAGGCAATGTCATCACAAGCATCAAATAACGTTCACGTAACGCAACAAGCCCCATCGGTTACACCCCCTCAGACCTTACAGTCTCAGCCTCTATTGCCAGTAACTCAAAAATCTATAGCTACATCACAACAATCTACACATATTAGTTCAGTACAGCCATCAGTGCCTCATACAGTGCCCCATTCTATGGGTCATCAATCGCAGATGTCACAGGGTGCAAATGCACAACATTCAGTGCCTTTAGTAGAAGTCAAAAAAGAAATTCTCGATGAAGTTCTGTCCAGTGGTACACCTACCCAGTTAACCGATACCAAAGACTTTCTTACTGCCAAAGAGGAGCTTATAGATGGATCTATGGATGATAAAACTGGTACATTTTTTTTTTTTATATTTATATATATATATATATATATATATATATATATATATATATATCAACGAGAAATTGCTAATAATTGTTTATTAATAAACTTGGGAGGTACATAATGAATGTACGATTACATATTTATTTTTAGATCTCAAAAAGTTAAGAAGGCGTCAGTATCAGCAAAAACGTAAACAGAGTCAAGGGAAGGACGCAACGGCGGTACCTCAAAAGAAACGATGTAGAAAAGTATCGCGATTGGACGAGGATTATGACACGTTTATCGATAATTTTATGATTCAATTACGGCAACTTCAACCAATGGCAGTGTTGGAACCCCTACTAGGTAGAAATTATGGCGTTTGTCCTATTTTCGGTTCAGGGGAATTATTAAAAATCGTAAGCCAAAAAGATTACAATACCAGAACTGGAGATTTAATTGGTTCGTATGGTTCTGCGAATATACCTGGTGTCTCCGATCACTATAATACTCAACCTTTTGGTGAATTAGAACCTTTACCTCCTCAACAACCTATTTCTACGCAAAGAGGATTTTACGATCAGGAATTTCCACCTCTCAAATTGGATGACTGTACGTATAATAATAACAACGACAACAAACTGAAAAACCTCTTTCTGAGTTGTTCTTATTTTACAAAAAAAAAAAAAAAAAAAAAAAAATAACAAACAAAAAATGTATTATTTCAGCCGATGAAAAGAAAGAAAATTCGTTGGTAACGAATCGCGACATTGATTCTCCTGATACGATAGTAAGCTCGTCATCGCCAGAATGTGTGATACCAGAGTTCATCCCTCGTTTCCCAGGATTAAGATTAATCGAAGAAGAGTCGGACGAAGAATCTGATTGGTTGAAACGAGTATCGCCTGTTATACCATTAATTTCTCCTATACCAATTAGACTTAAACCTACCTATATAAGAGATACAACCAAACAGGATAAGGAAAACTTAGGAATTCCAAGGTATATATCGATTAATGTTATCAATTAATAAATTATACCTTGTTGTTATCATTTTTTTTTGTTTTCTTTTTTTTTTTTTTCTTTTTTACCAAATCAAACTTCTCGCACACAGGCTTGGAAAATCTCCACCAACGCCGTTAAGGGAGAACGGAAATGTTACTGTTACCTTGACATTGAATAGTCAGGCTGCAGACGATATAATGGGTGTACTTAAAGATTTGGCAAATATATTAAACATAGCTCCTCCAACTGGTTACCAGATAGTAGAACGTACCACTACTCCTCCTAGTCAAAAATTAGGACTTTACAGAACTAAAGGGAAAGATGGCAAAGAAGGAGGTAACTAAATTGTTCGATGATTTTATATTTGTCATAATTTATATCTTAAAAAAGAAAAACAAACAAACAAATAAATAAATAAATGTTCGATTTGTATGATATAGTTGGACCTGTTGAGAAAAGAAATAAGCTAAACTTTTTATTTATAGCACCAATTGACATACAGAGTATTTTGAATGGTGCTGCCAAATTCTGTCGTCATTGTGATGTTGTGATATTAAATAGCTTAATAAGAAAAAAAGTGTCAGATTTACCATTTTTGAGTAAGGAAGAAGCGGAACCCGGTGACGAATTGTGTTTTTGTTCAGCGGCGTGTTACATGCAGTTCGCTCTAATGCATAGGACACCTACGAACACGCAAGATAAAGTTAGTTCGCATTAATATATTAGAAGAGGAAAAAAAATTTTCATCCTCGGAATGCTTAAAAAAAAAATAAATAAATAAATAACAATAAAAAAAAGAATAAAAGAAAGAGAGAGAGAGGGGGGGGGAAAAAAAAGAAAAAAATTTACCTTCTTCTTTATTTATAGGCTGCGACAATAGTAGATCATTTATGCCAAAAGGTCGATCCCAAGGTAATAGACGATGATTTTAAGAAGATGCAAGAGAAAAAATTTTCACTTAAGCAGACGACCATAGACCACGTTGAAAGTATGGAGGTAGAGCCTGAAAGTAAAATCGATGTTAGAATAAAAATTGAGGAGGAATTTGAGATGCACGATAACAAGGAGGATTTGTCGGACGAAAAACGACCAAAGAAACATGCTGCTGCCCTCGAGGAACCGGCCAATGAAACTAGCGAACCACCCCCGCCTGCGAAAGTATGGAGAGGTTTAAAATATAAAACTTGGACAATGGGCGCTATACAGCCTGCAACTAAATATAAAAAACCCACCGACAAGGAAATTACCGATGTATGAATATTTGACGTCGTATATATATATATATATATATATATATATATATATATATATATATATATATATAATATTTTTTTAAAACTATTAATGACACGCGTATGAGATGGTTAATAATAATTAATGTTCGTAGATGCTTTTCCGCATGGGCGTGACCGTGATACCTGCAAAGGCAGAGGACAGCCGCCGATGCATGTTTTGCCAAAGCCAAGGAGACAGTACCGCCGATGGGCCAGCACGATTACTTAATTTCGACGTTGACAAATGGGTGCATTTGAACTGTGCGTTGTGGTCGGAGGACGTTTATGAGACTGTAAACGGAGCATTGATGAACCTGGACACTGCTTTACAACATAGCCTTGTACTGAATTGTATAGTTTGCGAGAAACCTGGGGCTACGGTGAAGTGTTTTAAAATGCGTTGTACGAACGTATACCATCTTGGGTGTGCGGTAAAGGATGGTTGCGTATTTTATAAGAATAAAGTAAGTATATATATATATATTTTTTTTTATATTTTAACACTTCGGTAGTGTGTACAATCTTTTTTACAAAACGTTCCTTAAACGTAAAACGTTAAAATTGTATTAACGGAATACAAATTTCAGAGCACTTACTGCTCGCAGCACGTACAGAAAAACGAGAAGGATAACGAATTGACGACCTTGTCAGTATTTAGAAGAGTATACGTTAATCGTGACGAGAATAGACAAGTCGCAGCGGTAATGCATCACTCCGAGCACAATCATCTTCTAAGAGTAGGAAGTTTAATTTTCTTAAGCGTCGGACAGTTGCTACCGCATCAGCTCGCCAATTTTCACACGCCGAATTACATATATCCGGTCGGTTACAAGATCGTGAGATTTTATTGGAGCATGAGAAGGCCGAACAAACGTTGCCGATACGTATGCTCCATCCACGACGTTTCAGGACGGCCGGAGTTCAGGGTATTGGTGCAAGAACCATTACAAGAGGATGTCGAATTGCGCGATGCCACGCCAAGAGCCGTTTGGAGTCGAATACTCGAGCCACTGGCCGAATTACGTAGGTCGACGCACAGCGTCCAATTATTTCCACGATACGTTTCCGGCGAGGATCTTTTCGGGCTTACGGAGCCGGCGGTAGTGAGGGTTCTCGAAAGTTTACCCGGCATCGAAACCCTGACCGATTATAGATTTAAATATGGACGGAATCCTTTGTTAGAATTACCTTTGGCCATTAACCCGACTGGGAGCGCAAGGACCGAGGCCCGATTACGAAATCAATTACCTTGGAAACGACCTCACACCCAACGTACCGGCTCCTCGGCTCGTGCCAATTTTGTACCGACCGCCACGGTGGCCGGCGAAGTCGCTTGCCCATATTCGAAACAGTTCGTACACTCGAAAAGTTCTCAATATAAGAAGATGAAACAGGAGTGGAGAAATAACGTTTACTTAGCGCGCTCCAAGATCCAGGGTCTTGGTTTGTACGCCGCCCGTGATCTTGAAAAGCATACTATGGTCATTGAATATATAGGGGAAATAATACGAACTGAATTGGCTGAAACCAGAGAGAAGCAATACGAGGCTAGGGTAAGTAGTAGAGCAAAGCTTTATCCTTTTTACACACACACACACACACATATATATACACTCTTTTATTAAATCCTTCCTATATTCTCTCGTCATTTTAATCACATAAATGTATTTTCTTCTTTTCTATAATTTTTTATCTTTTCGTTTTATATTTCAGAATCGTGGTATTTATATGTTCCGATTAGACGAAGAAAGGGTTGTTGATGCAACACTGTGCGGTGGACTTGCCCGATATATTAATCATTCTTGCAATCCCAATTGTGTCGCTGAAATTGTCGAAGTCGAGCGTGATCTCAGAATAATAATATTTGCAAAGCGAAGAATCTCACGTGGTGAAGAGGTATTATTGTTTGGCTTATCTTATCGATAACGGTCCACGATAAATCTTACAATTTCTTTATCATAAATATCGAATTATATTTTCAATCCTTTCACAGCTGGCATACGATTATAAATTTGATATCGAGGATGACCAGCACAAGATAGCATGCGCGTGTGGTGCGCCTAACTGCCGTAAGTGGATGAACTAAAGAAATCAATCCACTGTTGTTATTGTTACTATGTTATTGGGTAGGTTTTACATGAAGGAAAAAAATTATATATATATATATATATATATATATATATATATATATGTATGTATATGTATATGTATATGTATATGTATATATACCACGCATATGTATATATACACACACACACACACACAAGGCTACTTATATATATGTATATATACACAAGCTTATGTATATACATATATATAAAGCTACTATATGTATATATATATATATGCGTGTATGACATATGATATATTTTGTATATATACATATATATATATATATATATATATATATATATATATATATATATATATGAATAGACACATTATTTAATTTGTAAAGTGCCATTGCAGTTTGAGTAATTGAATCATAGTGAAGTTGGTGCTATGCCATCACAACATTCCTCCAAAGTTGTACAATATTAGTTTTATTCTATATAAACATAAATCATTGAACGCTTGTATATTACGGAAGAAAACAAATTTTCTTAATGACACGACAAAACGTGAAGAGAAATAAAAAGAAAAATAATAAATAAATAATAATAATTATAATAATAATAATAATAATAATAATAATAATAATAATAATAATTATAATTATAATAATAATAAAAATAATAATAATAATAAAAATAATAATAATTGCAGTGTCGTGTATATGTATACAAAAAGTTTGTATCTTTGTATGTTGAGTAATGTCAACGATAGTTGACCAATATTGTATTATAGATCGTTTATTAATTATTATTGCACCGTCTCTGTACATAAAGTAGAGATCCATGTTATTTTGAATCACCAGATGAATTATGTAAAGTAACAGTATATCTAATTTAGAATTATATACAATTATAACTATTTGATTATATAATAAATCCGTACAAAAAACCTTATACAAACTTGTTTCTATTTCCGTTTTGTTTTCTATTTTTCGATCTATAAACATTTATTTAATAATCAAGTCATGCATTTTTCTTTTAATCCATCATGCAAATATTCAAATAATTCATAACCTAAAAAAAAAAAAAGAATTAAGAAATAAAATCTTGTACGTTTACCTGTGCATGAAGAATAATCTTCCAGATTGTTTATATGTTTCATTAAATATATGATAAATAAAATTTGAATAGGGTGCGATAAGAGATCGATTATTTTCTTGATATGGAACTTTATTCCAATGCTTCGTACACACAACGATATTCACAGCGAACTGTAATGTATACACGTAAAATGTACAATACAATTCCTTTTAAGAGCTTCGTTTGTATCATTAGCATATACATATACATATACATATACATATACATACATACATATATATATATATATATATATATATATATATATAAAAGAGAGAAAGATAGAAAGAAAAAGAAAATCAACTTGAAAACAATATGTACAAAGGGTTATTACATTTTTATAATACAAATGCCAAACGATTTATACAAAAAGGAAGGAAGAAAGAAAGAAAAAGAAAAAAAAGACATTTAACGAAAACTTAAGATATTATAAATCAGTTTAATAATAATTACGCGATATATAATCTTGAATATAATAATAATAATTATTATTATTATTATTATAACTAGCAAGCTTCGATAAATTTAATAAATCGTAAAAAGAGACGTACATACATATATAAGTATAACTAGAGGACGAACAATATATATTTAATGTATCGAAATTAAAAGTGTGAACATTTAATATATAATGACTAATAAACGATAACGCGTTAATCGTAAATGCGAATGATAATAAACGCATAGGTGTATGAAAAAATATATTTTTAAATGCAATTCTTTGGCAATTTTGTTCTTTTAAAAATTGAAAAAGAAACTTGTCCTTCGATAATGAGCAAGATATATATGTGTGTGTGTATATATATACGTATGTGTGTGTATGCGTGATTAATATGTATATACATGAGCCGATGTAACTAAAAAAGAAAAAAGAAGAAAGCTTCGGTTGTAAGTACAAAAATGAAACACGTCCGTGCTTGGGTGTGTACGCGATGATTAACTAACTTAATCAAACGTACATAAACTATGAATTAAAAAAAAAAAAAAGAACAGACAAGAAAGTAGAAGAAAAAGAAATTTGTATACGTATATCGAATTGAGAACTTAGGGGGACGAGAATTAAAGATATAAAATATTTAATATATTTTCGTTCTCTCTATGTATATTATCATATCTTATCCTTATATATATATATATATATATATATATATATATATATATATATATATATATATAAACACATATATGTATAGAAGCAAATTTTTCTTTAATAGAAGCTTCGCGCAAACCATTTCTCATCGAAAAAAAATGGCGCACAAAAATGGCGGATTTGAAAATCCATTATTTTTCATTCATCCGCACTGGTATACACAGAAGTATCTCTTTACGAATTACGTCTATATTAAATCGGAGGATTATAATTGACCTCCACAGAATTATCTACTCGTATCGATGAAGCTTAATTGTAAAATAAATAAAAATGGTATGTTATATGTATTGTATTTCGATGATAATATTACGGATGATTGTATTTGTGTGTGTGTGTGTGTATACGTGTGTGTTCACTTCTAAGTACGTCTTTTCAATTCGTTTTTTTTTTATTTTTTAAATCGATCGGTCTACGGAAATTTATTTATTTATTATAATTATTTTTTTTTCCTTTTTTTTCTTTTTTCTTTTTTCTTTTCAATAACGACGACGAGGATGATGATGACGATGACGATGACGATGACGATGACGATGACGATGACGATGACGATGACGATGATGATGATGACGACGACGACGGCGACGGCGACGACGACGAAGACGAGGAGGAGGAGGAGGAAGAGAGTATTTCTATTAAATTAATATTTATCACACGATGTAACTCGTGATTATACAAACACTTTGATTCCTCCGCTTGGTGTACTACTTCATGTTGGATAATGAGCACATGTCTTGATCTTGATTACGATGATATCGGGTCGGCCCTGTTGCATGCAACAAATCAATGCTTTTCTGTTATATGTGTTTCAAATCAGGGACATGCGTAAAGTGCTTAAAATTATATAGAAATTTTATAACCTATTTTTTACGACACAAGGAGAAAAAAAAATAATTTCTTTGGTACACATTTGTCTCTAAGTTTGACGTAGCCATCAATTAAATCACTTGCATGTTTATTTATCATTTTCCTAAATCTTTTATACGAATTATTCATGTAACAATTCATTTAAAGGGATAATAAACATGCAAGATTTGCATTTAATATACACGCAGTTAGCTTACTATTTGATATTTATATTTATAGCTTTCGTGTAACATTCAAAGCAATACGTCGGTGTTATATTATATTATGATCGAACATAATTGCATAGTTAAATGCAGATATGTGCGATCATATATTTTCTTTACGTCTATAATTAAAAGTAGACACAAAAGGAGAATGTAATTATATAAATATATAATAGTAAATTTCTCATTCATTAACTTATCGAATATAAATACCTATAATTTAATTACGTCGAATAATATATACAGAAACGTTTATAGAATAAATTTAATAATGCATAGCAAAATCTAGAAAATATAGTTACATGTAACATACAGTTATATATATTATATATGTATGTATATATAAATATATATACATACATACGTAATGTTAGACCATTTATATAAATTAGTGAGACATATCTCAACATACTCATTTATCAATATTGGTGAATAAAGCAAGTGAGATATTGCGTATGTGTGTATAACTTTAATAAGCCAAAGTTAAATAAATTCGTGCACATGCATATTTAAATGAATCATAATTACGTTACATGAATCAAGCTTCTCTATCATCTGTACTTCTGGGTTTTAATATGAAAATCGTAAATCTATGTAATCTGAAGATGGTTTATCTTTATTACCATTAGTATTGTATTGTTTATAATAATAATAATAATAAGAATAATAATAATAATAATAATAAGAATAATAATAATAATAATAATAAGAATAATAATAATAATAATAATAAGAATCATAATAATATTATCCACATATATTACATTTTTATGTACAAGGATTTGGCTATACACTATAGTTAACTTGTAATAACAGAACTCCTGCCAAGTTTATATGTATAAAGATGGTAATGATGATAATGATGATAATAATAATAATAATAATGATAGTAATAATAATAATAGTAATAATAATAATAATAAAAATAATAATAATAGTAATAAATAATACATAAGAAATTAAATGTCTAACTATAATGAAAATACAAAAATAAAATAATAATAATAATAATAATAATAATAATAATAATGATGATGATGATGATAATAATAATAATAATAATGATGATGATGATAATAATAATAATAATAATAATAATAATAATAATAATAATAATAATAATGAAATAAGTTAATATATATATTTATGAAAATGGGATATAGCAAGGATAATATACAGGAACCATGTCTAAAATACTATTTCGACTAGTTAACAGTTGTAACTAACAAAGCACTTCTCTATGTATAAACAATTTTTTAAATGCTATAAACTCTTAATGTAAAAGTTGCCAAAAATGTCTATATTTTCGACTGTTCTTAAGGATATCATTGTCTATCTAGATACCGTTTTTTCTTTTTTTTTTCTTTAAATATATCTTTGATTCATTTTAAAAAATAAAACAAAAGTATTAGCCATTACTATGAACTACAGGAGTGACCTTTTAAATATTACTTCGTTAATTAATAAATACTCTCGTTGCGAATCGCGATTATACATTTCTATCAAAATTCCTTTCACGAAATTCAGTAAACAAACTTTATCGACAATCAGTGTTTCAACTATTCTTACAAATATGATCTCTCACGAACAAACTAAAGAAGTGAGAGAAAATTTGCAAATTATACTATAAAAAAAAAACGACATAAAAAAGAAAATTAATAATCATTCATACATAATTCTTACTTGTAACATTCTTTGGTTTGTTGAATTATTCATAAGTTTCGTTGTTAAAATTAAATACTTTACATTGTAAAGAAAAGTACATCATTGGTATATTGCATTACCATTAATTGTTAAAATGTTCACTATATAATTATTGATAATACGCAAATGAATATAAATATATATATATTCTTTATCTTCTATAATAAACACACTGATTATAAATAAAGTAAATCTACTTCGTGATACAATTTGTGATAGCTACACAATCTTAAACTTTGAAAGAAGATTATACTTCTGACACATTACACATGTCAACCAATGTCGATAACTGTATTATATACTGAATTATTTTTCATAAAGTTGAAATCATTGAACAAGCCTAAATTATTTCATAAGTCAGTCACATTTCAATGAAATTATCGAAAAACGAGGATATTTCTATTTTTTATGTAACCTTTCAACTTGTCATACAGAGAGTCATAGACATGTAAATTCTTATACATCATTAAATCACATAAATGAAATGGTAAAACAAAAGTTTCTACTGTAACGCATATAATTTAATTGTTCTGCTAAATTACTAAGATATGAAAATAGAAATAGTTCATTAATATAAGACCATTAAAGTGTCTGGAACATAGTTTGTTTTTTTTTCGTTCTTTTTCTGCTCTTTTTTCTTTTTTTTTGTTTTTTTTTTGTTTTTTGTTTTTCTTTCTTTTAGTGCCATGAGTAAATTTTCAATTTAACACATCAACGTAACTTAATTTATCCAGTCTTAATTTGCACAGCATTTAAGTGCCATCAGCCGTAGTATGATTTGTATTGATTGAAAAAAATGCAAATCAATAATAAAATAAAACAAGAAATAAAAAATAAAATGATAATAAAAGCTTCACTTTTCATGTTTATGATATTCTCGTACGTTCATTTCTCAACAATCGTTATCGTTGATATATACGCGTCGTGATATATATATATATATATATATCTTTTAAAAATATAACTATGTGCGATTACGAACGAGAAAGAAATAAAAAGGAAAAGAAAAAGTAAGTAAAAAAAAAAAAAAATAGAAAAACAAAAAGAAAGAAAAAGCAAATTTTCCTAAAATTCCAAACAATTTCTCTCCCAATTTTCATATTTGGAATAATTTCAATAAATTTTGATAACACCTCATTAACTGCCAAACCCAAGATTGCCCGTAAGATTTAGCAGACTACGAAATTTATCAAAAATCACATATTAAATATACTTATAATTATATTCGTTAAACACCTACGCGATCTATAAAGATCTTATCTATCGGAAAAAAATGTTATTGGATAAAAATGCGCTTTTTGTATGATGAGGGGGAGAAAAAAAATAAAAGATAAGACATGGAAGTTGCGATTATCGTAGTAGTAGCGTCGTTAAAGCAACTTTTGTTCTATATAATAATACATAGCGTGTCTATTTGCAAGAAATAGAGACACACGTACTTTTTATATCTTTTTTTCCTTTTTAAAGTAAAAAAAAAAGGCAATATTATTTTTTACATCACTCGGATGTAATTTTATAATAAGCTAATGGAGCTACGTCATGAAATGTTAGTAAAAGAGAAAAAGGAAAAAATAATAGAAAAAAAAAAAAAGAAAAAAAAACAAATTAATGGAGGGCAGTAATTTAAAATGTAGAATAGATTGTAAAATGTTTTTTCATAACGATAAATATTGTTTTATCTGATAACAAAACAGTTACTTGTAGATACGATAAATACTTTCGAATATCGTGTAATGTTTTTTATTTTTTTTTCCAACCGAATATTAGTCGAATATATCTTTACTTGTCGAGAGAAGAAAACATGATTATATATCTTTTATATCATATATATATATATATATATATGACAATTTCTTCTTGCGAATCCGAGTCTTCGTTTTTTTTGCAGTTCAACTATAGATCTAACAATAAAGGGACAAAATCCCTTTAATGTTATCTATAATAATTCGTTTCGAATAAAACGTTATCATAATTATTTGCTAACATGCAGATGACTGATCGATCGTTTTCTAAATGTTTATGTATATACGTACGTACGTACGTGTATATGTGTATTGTACCATCATTACCATTCTACATATTCTTCATTTTTATATTTTTTGTTCATAAAAAGGCACGAAATTTAATCGAGCCTTTCTATATATTAAATCGTTATAACGATCCTATATGAGTTTATAGTTATTAGCGATTAATTTACACTAATGCCGAGAGTTAGTTTATTACCATTACCCAATCACCACCGGACATTCATTTGATGCGAGTTTAATGTTCTTTTTTTTTTTTTAAATGTACAGGCGAATATAAAACAGCAGCTTTCTTTTTCTTTATTATTTTTTTCTTTTTTTTTTTTTTTTTTTGATATCTTTAACATCGCAATTAATAAAATCAAGATCTCTCTCGTCGATATTTTTTTTCTTCTAAGTACGAATTATTTTACACTTGTTATCGATCGCACCGAAAAAAAAAATCAAAAACAAAAAAGAAAAGAAAAGAAAAGGGTGGAAAAAAAATTCAAAACGTTTTCTCCAATCGAATAACATCTTAAAAAGCATCCATAAATATTTACGTTGATATCATCGTCGACCGAGATATTAACAACAATTTTGAAATTTATTAACGAAGAAAAACATAAGAACGATTTGTATCGTTGTAAACGTTTTTAGAAATCTGCTGCATCGGATCGATTGGATTATATATAATGGTCGTAACAATATTACAACTACCGTATTAATGGTCGCCTGTTATAAATGATGGTTATATGTAATAAAAGAGATTTGTGTGTGTGTGTGTGTGTGTGTGTGTGTGTGTGTGTGTGTGTGTGGTGTGTGTGAGTGAGTGAGTGAGTGAGTACAAGGTACAATAAGGTACAGTACTTAACAAGTGATGGAATCGAATACATCGTTAGTAATCGGTTAATATCTCATAGAAATTTTGAGAGCTAATGTTTTCCGTATAGCTGCGCATTAACTGTAGGAGCAGCAACGGATTAGACCACACATGCTGAAAATACACCCATCACACGTCAACCAATATCCCCGCAGTAGTCCTGACCGTTTAGAAGATTACGGTTGTAAATGGCAGCCCTGTAACTGTACCTATTTATGGCTGGTCGATCAGGAACTGGAGGAGGTACTAACGCTACGTCAGCATTCAACAAAGCGCCGCTTCCTTCGTCCACTTCACCGATACTGCTCTCTACCAGAGACGGTTCGACCTCTGTGAATGCCAGTCTTGAACGTAACAAGTAGGCGTACGTCTTATACCTCTTTAACTGTTGCGACAAAAGATTCAAAAAAAAAAAAAAAAAAAAAAGAGAAAAAAAAAGAGAAAACAAAAAATCAAAAACGTTACATTCGTAGGAAAAGAGAGAAAATATCAACGATAATGTAATCGATATTTTTTTTTTTTTTCTTTTTTTTTTTTAATTATACAACAACGATATCTCGTATCAATCGATATTATATCGTTGGGATGGAAATAATTTGACGAAATTACATTTATACACCTACCTCGTGACACAAGTATACACCCTTCTCTTTGTAATTTTGTACGGCCAATGCTTTAGCTCCTCTTTCCGGAGGATGCCGTTTATGTTCGTCCAGTTCGGATTCCAATCTGCTAACTCTATCCTCGTGGTCCCGCAACTGTTCTCTCTGATAACACAACAAAACAATCCGAGGAAGCGATCGATAAAACGTCATCCCTTTTTTTTTCTCTTCTTCTTTCTTTCTTTTTTTTTTTTTACCGTACCGATCGACGAACGATATTCAATATTCTGGTAAACATGATGTATGTGTATGTATATATATATATATATATATATATATATATAAAAGTTGATATATATTATATAATAATCGTGTATATCGATTTCGTCGAATTTATATACGTCCGATTATGATAAATAATGGCGGAATATTATACCGATTATCTGTTGGATTTCAAAGTTATAAAAGAATCGTTCTTCTCAAACCGTGTGAATGTACTACTTGTGAGAGGGATACAAACTTAGAGAACGAAGCTTGCTTCGAGATTAGCGGAGGAAGGCTTGTAAATAAAGAAAGAATAAAAATAGATTATATTCCTTACTGATAGATAAAGGCTGCGGTGGGAGAGTGAGAGAGAGTGAGAGTGAGAGTGAGAGAGAGAGAGAGAGAGAGAGAGAGAGAGAGAGAGAGAGATCCATTAAAAATTATGTAGCAATTTTTTTTTTTTTTTTTTTCTTTTCATACAAATCTTTTCGAACGAATATTTATAAGTTTTATTACTCACGGGAGATAATTTGGTGTGACTGCAGGGTAACAAAGGCCGTTGAAATTTTCGTTGAGAACCGACGGCTCCTGCGAGTGGTTGGCAAGAGAAACTGGCGCATACAAAATTGATCGTGTCGATCCACGATTGCAGCTCTTTGGAATCGCTAAAAATATAAAAAGAAGATGATCCCTCTTAGATCCTATAAATCTTTCCTCGACACTATGCGCTTTTTTTTTTTTTTTTCATTGCGCCGATGGCAGCAATTTAATTTAAGATTAATAAAAGAGATTAAATTTAAGGATTAGATTTAAATTTAGATTAAGAAATGAGATAGAGAGAGAGAGAGAGAGAGGGGGGGATAAAAACCCACAAGAAAAGACAGACGGACAATCTTTCTTTTTCTTCCTCTTTTTTTTTTCTCTTTTATTTGTTTTTTTTTTGTTTATAACCGTTAAGAACACAATACCTCGTTTGGAAAAGGTATTCCGCTTGATCGGCAGTTTGTAGCCTGAAAACGTGTTGCTTCTTCGTGTAATCCGACGCTTTCGTCGCTAATGCATGATGAATACGTATCGCGTTGTGCAAACTATCGTTACGGAAGCCATGCTCGTCCTTATGTAAATATAATACAAGCTCTCTCAATGTACAATAATACATCTTCCAGCCTCTCTTCCCGAAAGGAGCTAAAAATTGTTCAATACGAGATTATTGAATAGCCGTTATTGTTGCTCCTAGAGTATTTTTATTTTATTTTATTTTAATGTTTTTTTTTTTTTTTTTTTTTTTTTTTTTAAATGATAATAATATATTGGAATATAACGAACTTTTTTTCCCATTGGAATCATAACAACACTTGCGCATAACGTAACCCTTCTTGAACTCCGTAGCACCTGTAACATTTGGCACATCGAGAAACGGATTTCCAGTACCAGCTATCGCTGGTCCATCACCCTGTTGGATCACCTGAGTCGTCGTTTCATCACCCTCGTCATCCCTTATTAGATGTAAAATAAAATAATAGGTTAGGGAGGAATCGAACTGACATTACGATCGAAGAATTTTTATTATTATTATTATTATTATTATTATTATTATTATTATTATTATTATTATTATTATTATTATTATAGGGAAGAGATTATAGTTACAAACTTACAGAGCCCAGTCCAAGGGATAAGATTTGATAGCATTGTAAAGTTGCTTTAGCACCTCCCTAGGGAAATTATCACCGTCGTTGAGTTCCGATAAATTTTCTATAAACTCCGAGCACGACATTTTTCTACCGATATTCTGCCCATGAAGATCGGTATTCAGCAACATAATAGCACACGTTAATGTGTGAACTGCATCTAAAAGTGTCAACGTATGATTGATAACAAAAAACAAATGGAAAAGAAAAAGAGAGAGAGAGAAAGTAAAGAAGGAAAGATAGCAAAAAAGAAAGAAAGAAAGAATGAAATTCGACGATAACCGATTGTTTTAATGTACGTACCTTGAGAGTTAAACGTGCCGGGATTACAATCAAGATACCTCTTAGAGAAATGTACAAGGACCCGCTCCCTTTCTTGGGTCTCCCCCGTTAAAGAGAACTGAACAAGGAACTTTCTGAGAGCCACGTCCAGCGTGTCTCGTTCAAAGTTGAAATATTTCAAGTACTCCTCGGCTACCGCTTTACTGAAGTCGTTGCTTGTAAAGTAAGGTTTTTCGTTAATGCGCGTGTATGTTTATGTACATATAATACATATACATATATTCCCATTTCGTTTTTTTTTCTACTGTTAGCTAAACGCAAAGATAGATAGATAGATAGATAGATAGATAGAGAGAAAAACATACTTTTTACTAAGATGTCTGGAGACATCGGATTTCTTAAAGCCATCTAAAGAATATAGCCTTTTAGCAAGTCGAACGGCGGACGGTAGATCCACCGCTTTTGGACTGTAATGGAAGCTATGGAGACTCTCGATATCGCTTTCCTCATCGGCCGACTGAGGTGGGGAGGCACCGCTGTGTTTCTGATCGTCGTAGTAACCGGCACCGTATGCCTCCCTCTCGTCCTCGCTTTCCTTGAGCTCCTGACGAAATATTCGTCATATCAAATTTGAGACATCCAAGAGATAATAATAATAATAATATGATATTTTCATAGGGGAGGTGTGGGTATCAAAAAGCCGTACCTGATAACCAACGAACTCCGGAGTAACGTTACCAGAGGTTAGCGTAGAGGGTGAGGATCGTTGGGTAGCATTTTGTACCGTCGAAATGTTTGGTGGCAATAGATCGACGGACGATCCGCTACCACCACCACTACCACCGGATGGAATCGTCCTCCTCCTTGCCTGTCTCGGACTAGCGTTTCTCGATGACGAATCCTTGTCCGGTCCCTTAACTTGGATCACTATTCTATGCTCGGCCGCGGAGTCCTGTTGTTGTTGTTGTTGTTGTTGTTGTTGTTGCTGTTGTTGAGCGTAAGAAGCGGACGTGGCGTTGGTAGCGTTCGACGCGGCAGCAGTACTCGGCTTTAGTCTCCTCTGTGGTGGCTCGCTCGCGAGTATCGTCGAGTCACTGTCACTGGGATCACTGACCATCATAATGTCGCGCACACTGAGAATATCCATGGTCTCCTCGTCGTTGTAGTCCGGACTGGACATGTTGCTGATGGCCTCCGACTGGCTGAGGTCGCCGTTGGTGGGATGTAGGCCGGAGGTCGAGGATGTGGTCCCGTCGCCCGAGGGTCCCACCAGGGCCGGCGGAGCGGTCGGTACCGGCGGTGGGAACCTACGGGATCCAGAATTGGAGGACATGACGGAGGACGAGACCGAGGTAGGGGAGGCGGGTGATAGGGAACGCTGAGGGCTGGTACCCTCCGTCGAGGAACCGCTCGAGGTGGAACTCGAGGACGAGGAGGACGAGGATTGGGAGGAGCTACCATTTTGGCAGCAGGAGGTGCGCTCCGAGGCGGACGGCGAGCTGACCGGCGCGTTGTACGTCCAGACGATCCTCTCGCTGGACAGGCCCTGGCCGCTGTCCGGCCGCGTGTCCAACAGGGTATTCAGGCTGGACGTGACGTCGTCGTCAATGTCTATGTCCACCGCGCTCATCGAGGGATCCTTTTGGAATTGCAAATGATCCTCGGAGCGCGAGGTACGTACGAACCCGCTCGAATAACCGAAACTGCTCGCTGCGGCATTCGGCTTGTTAGAGTCGCCCTGGCTCGTGCATTGGCCGCCGTCGCGTTTGCTGATCCCGACTGGCGATGTGCTGGCCGAGTTCGAGCCAGTGCACTTGTAAGCACGGTGGTGGCCTAACATCTCGTTAGGACTTGTAGGTACCGAGTTATGATGGTGGTGATTGTGATGATTATGGTGATGATGAGAGTGATGATTGTTGTACCTAAGCGAGTCGACCTTCTTCTGGTACTTTGGCAGGAAACCGCTGCTTTGCTGCGTTCGCGACAGGTTCAGCATGAGATCGCCGGTCATCATATAAGCCTCGAACCTGAACGATAAACCCATCGATCCCCGTTATCCTATTACATCTTATATACATTATATTTTATATACATATGCATATATATATATATATATACATATATATTTTCAAAGTTATATATTAATATTTTCCAGATCGTTAACGACGAGAGCTCTAACAACGCGAGTCTTAAACTTCGTGATATCGCCGTTACGTCGTCCTCGTTCTCTTTCTCGTCGTCGTCGTCGTCGTCGTCGTCGTCGTCGTCGCCTATGTCCTAGTCTACGTCAAACGAAACTTTTCAACGCGATAAACTTACTATTTTATGCTAAAACGCACTTTATGAATCATAAATGTGCCGATAAGTTACTCGCCAAGTTCATCGAGTTTCCGTTGAATAATCGAGAAGAAAGCTCATCTCCGAGGCACCTTTCATAACTTTCCGAACAATTAACGCGGAGAAACTTTTACAAATCCTAACACCCTCCCCCCCCTCCCCTTCCCACCACCACCACCCTCTATCCGTACGAAAAAAAAAAAAAAAAAAAAAATTTACCTACGTAACCATGCGAAAGAATTCGAAACAGATATTTTGATTTATAATCCTCGTTTCATTTAATCCACCGCATTAACATGAACCATTAAAAACGGTCGATTAATACGAACGTATGAGAAAAAAAAAACGAACTCTACAAAAGTCCCATTCGATAACGGTCCTGTCGTCTACGCCCCCACCCCCCTTCCTCTCCCCTCTCCCACCCAACCCTTCCTCTCCCTTTCCCACTTTTTAAAAATGTACATTAACCGTACAAACTACTTAACGTCCCATAGAAATTTATTCATATTATTAACTCCTTATCCAAACACGAGAATGTCCCTATAATGTAACCTCCGATTAAGATTAACGACCGACCTACCTAGGCGTGTTCTTTTGACGACCAAACTTTTCACCAGAAAGTGGCTCCCACTGAGCACGTTCCTCCTCCTTGAAGCTGTCCATCGGTGGTAAAAGGGCCTCCAAGTCGGACGAACCCGATGGGTCACTGTAGGAACCATTGCTTCTGGTTGAATATTGCGTGGCACCTTGAGGACCTTGGGGTGAGCCAACTGGTAATACCGGCGATTCGGACTTTCTCGATTCCTCGTTCTCGCAACCACTGCTGGACGACGATTTCACGTCTCTAGAGTTTTGCCCGATTGCATTTCCTTCGCTCGTTGATCTCGCGACCTCGCTCGCGTCCTCCTCGGTCGTTGCATCTCCAGGTGACAGGAGCCGACGCACGTGCGCCTTTATCGCGGGATCTGCGATGACGAAAAGGGAAGAGGGAAAGAAGAAGAAGAACAAAAAAAAGAGATACAAATTTTAACGAAAACAAAGGATCGATAAATCATTAACATTATTTTATTGCATTGGAAAGTAAGAAAGAAAAGGAAAGAAGAAAACAAACAAGATTTCTTTCGAAACGTTTCGTATCAAATCTACCGTCGTGTTGATTAAAAACGCGTAAATTTTATATCTTTGTGTGTGTATATACATATATATATATATATATATATATATATACACACACGCACAGAGACATACACACACATATAGGGTCTCTTGATCTTTAATAGATGCTCGGTTCGACATTTAATCCGTATAATCGAACGATTAGATTATTCCTTTTACTCGTCGTTGATGTCGAGCGATGATATATATATATATATATCACTATCGTAAAACAGTGAAATCACGTTATAATATTTCGA
>OU964962.1:7730041-7740041 GCA_918808275.2 Dolichovespula sylvestris | reverse complement strand
GAAAAATCCAAAAAATGATCCAATTACAGACAATCCAGATAGTAGAAATGGAATGAACGTAAAAAGATGGAGGAAGAAAGTAAAACACAAAGAAAAAAAAAAAAAATAAATGTAAGATCTATTTTCGTTACGTTCGAAATGAATTTTTTTACGAACGATAATATCATCGGTATTTTGTAATTCTTGTGTGTGTGTGTTCGACGAATAAAAAGGAAATACATCCTTTTTTCTTGTTTTCCTTTTTTTTGTTTGCTTACGTACTCGTGAACGTACATTCGCTTTGCATGCTAATTTGGGCAATTGAAAAAAAAAAAAAAATAAATAAATAAATAAATAAATAAAAAATAAAAAATGGTCTATCTTATGACACTCGAATGAAACGAATGATTATGAATAATGATACCGTACGTTGTAATTTTGTCAATTAGTTGAATGAACAAAATTACACGTTTACCCCTTTTCACAATTTACTTTAAAATCCGTCGAATGTTATTTATATGGGGTAGGGGGGAGGGGGGGAGGGGGTAAGAAAAGAAAAAATAAAAAGAAGAGAAAAAAGAAAAGAACGGAAGTAACACATGCAACTAACCAAGTTCACTTTACCGGCGATATCTCACGAGATTCCTATTATTATTTCTTCAAGTTCAAGAGCGCGAACGCGTGCCAAGAGACTTACGTTCTATCATTAGATCGTCTTCTCTAGGGTTCACTAACCAAGCGATTCGAGCCACCACCTATTTCTCCGTCCTCGAACGAATTCTCGTTTGGAAAAAAAAAGAAAAAAATTGGGACGAGTATCGAAAGAATTTGTTTACACGCGCGACGAAATAATGAACGAACCGATTAACGTTTTAATTAATTATGTATATCAATGATTTTTCACAATCAAACCGATTTCGATTGAAGTAAGTATTTCATAATTGGTAATATGAAATATGCATATATACGTATTACATTTACATAGAGACGCGTACGAACGCACACACGTTACATGCACACGCAAACCTATCCGTATATGCGCGTGGGATGTACGAACATACACATGCATACATACATACATACATACATACATACATACATACATACATACATACATACATACATACATACATACATACATGCATACATATATACGTGCGTGCGTGTGTGTATGTGTCGATATGTATTTACCTGTAATATATGTATGTATATAAATGAAACAAAAATGGTAAATAGAAGGAAAAAAGCTAATTTTCAAAATCGTCACGATCTCTTAGCAATGGAATCGTCAATTTTCCAATTCAATGCTAATTCGATGAGTTCATCAAAAGAAAGAGATAGATATAGGGATGTGGAAAAAGAGAGAGTTGACACCTTAAAGATAGACAAGGAAGTTAACCGTGCTTGTGAACAAGGAACGATAATACGATGGCAAGTGTCTAGTAGCTACCGAGACGTATGAGTCACACATATGTTATATGTAATTCCAAAGAAAAGCAAGGCATCTCTCAAGGATAAACCATTAGCCATGAACATTTCGTCTATTCAACGATTTCCCTATTCGGCATGAGATTAATTAAGCGGCGTCTGTCATTAATCCCGCGGCGTGGGACGACGTCCGGATAAGTTCGAAGCGTGATTGTCAGATCGATTTGTAAATCGAACACGAACGTACGAAGGAACGTACGAACTAACCAACGTACGTACGTACGTATGTACGAACGAATGAACGATCGATTAATCGATTAAACGACTCTACGAGAAAATTAGAAAATTAGAAACGCCGAAGTTAGGCAATTCGAATGGTAACAAGAGAAATACCTATTTACGTACGTACATATATATATATATATATATATATATATATATATATATATAGTGTGTGTGTGTGTGTGTGCGTGTAGATATATACAATAGTATATGTATGTAGGGTAAGTACATACGTGTGTGTATATATATAATCGAAAGCTCATTCTCATTCGATAAGAGCAACGAAATAGAAAATTCAGGGGACGTTTTACACGACCGATTTATAGAGTAACAGCCAGCGAGAGATAATTAACTTGGCAAATAGACCGGACGTGGATGGTTCGGCTGTTAGAGGAGAAGAACGGGAATGAGCACGAGGACAAAAGAGAAAAAGACTAACAGAGCGATAGAAAGAAATAGAGAATTCGGAGGCAGAGAGATAGACAGAGATAGAGAGAGATAGAGAGAAATATATATATATATATATATATATATATATATATATATATATATAGAGAGAGAGAGAGAGAGAGAGACAGACAGACAGACAAACAAACTTAATAACAGTAAGTGACAGAGAAATGGACTTACCGATGGAAATGAGATAGATAGGCAAACTTAAAGAGACAGACCGATACAATAAACAAAAAAGAAAAAAGACAAGAGACAAGATGGGCAAGCAAATAAAGAGTTGGAAAAATAATGAGATACAGAAAGAGAGAGAGAGAGAGAGAGAGAGAGAAGATGAAGAGAGAGAAAATTGGAAAGTCGATAGGCTGTTAAACGCGAACTATTGTTATAAAATTTCCAAAGTTCTCTCTCTCTCTCTCTCTCTCTCTCTCTCCGTCTATCTCCGTCTTCGTTGAACACGAAGGGGTGATATCGTTCTCTCGTCAATGACAGCCGGCGCCAATGAATACGTTTCGTTACTATCACTATCGCTACCCACTACTACCAACTAACGCTAACCAACACACACAAACACACACACACACACACACCATCGTCCCCAACCTACCAACCACCACGAGTGTGTTTACAGACGCCAGGAGCGAGCGCATTACCCGGACATCCGTTGATATGTGTTCTCCAAGCTCTCGAATTGATAACTCGCGTCCAGGAATACATCGACCTTGTTTTCGAGAGCTCGCTTTCGAACGGGGTAACCTCTCCATGCGAAATCAGCCACGAGCAAAGCTCTTCTTCTCTCTCTCTCTCTCTCTCTCTCTCTCTCTCTCTCTCTCTCTCTCTCTCGCACAAACCTACATCTATACCTACATACATCATATATATATATATATATATATATATATATATATATATATATACCATCAAATAGTTTCGACAAACGACAAACAGTTGAGAAAGTAATTAATGAAATCGTTTTTCTTTTCGAACAGTGAAACTCATTAAAGTTTCGCTCAGACCAATTTCACCGTCCCTTCCATAATTTCTTTTTCTTTTCTCTTTCTTCTTCTTTTCCTTCTTTTCTCTCTTTCTCTCTCTCTCTCCCTCTTTTTTCTGGTTCTTCCTACACTTTATTATTTTTTTTTTCTTTTCTTCTCTCTCTCTCTCTCTCCCTCTCTCTCTCTCTCTCTCTCTCTCTCTCTCTCTCTCTGTCTCTTTTCTTTCTGTTTTCTTTCTTTGATCGACGAAACGAACATCGAGAAGGAGACAACGGAGGATTATTAGAAAAAGTTTCGAGTCCGCGTGTCCGATTTAATTGCGACTCTTGCTTTATTTGCCACAGTGCATCACGCAAAGAAAACAATAGACATCTGTCAGCCCCGCCCCTCGTCTTCCCCTACCCCCCTCCCCCTCCTCTACGTCCACGTCCCTCGAACAACTCGGCAATTTCCAATCTTTCGTACGATATCAAACTTGATGACGCATTTAACGTCTTCCGTTCACGATGGAATTACAATTGATTCCGTTGCATAGTGAAAGCAAGATAGATAGATAGATAGATAGATAGATAGATAGATAGATAGATAGATAGATAGAAATATGGTATAGTAGGACCAATCGGAATGTAAGATTGGATTCGTTCAAGTTCTCGAACGAACAGACATCTGTTTTTCTCGCACTTCCAATAATTCTGATCTCGAGGTATTATTAATGCTATCTACATTTATGCGTTTTTCACCTTTTTAATTTTCATTTGCTATCGCTTGTTCTTTTCTCTCCCTCTCTCTCTCTCTCTCTCTCTCTCGCTTTGTCTCTCAAGGCTTCTTTTAGAAAGAATAGAATTTACAAGAGAGCAACGAAGTTGAATCGATCTCCCTCCTCCCCCCCCCATCCCGCTTCTGAAGTGCACGTTATATGTAGTCCTTCATGTTTTTCAACGTGACCCTTTTCCTCTACAGTTCGATTGTTCTTCTGGATGTTAAAAAGAAATAATTGATAAGAGCGCGGTTGTTAGATAAGAATGGTCGCTTGGAATGCGAGATTAATTACGTGTACGTCCATTTCTGCCGCATCATCATTAGGATCGAGAAATGTTTTCTAAGAACGCTTACGTTTTATTTTTTTCTTTTTCTTTCTTTTTTTTTTTTTTTTGAAAAGAGAGAAGAAACTAAAAAATAAATGAAAGAATAATAATAATAATAATAATAATAATTATTATTATTCATAGTTTTAATAATTATTATTAATCTAAATTCTTTTCGAACAAATCGGGATAATGTAATTATTTTGTTGTTCTTTCTTTTAAACATTATTTCCACTTAAAATTTTTATCTAATAATTAATACGCTTTTTCTCCTTTTAATTTTATCGAAAGATAGATGGATAGATAGGTAGATAAAGAGAGAGAGAGAGAGAGAGAGAGAGAGAGAAAATAAAAGAACGAAACAAAATGAATAATGGATTACCGTTTGCATTAATAAATTCATGACAAGATCCTAATTTACTTTTTTTTTTTTTAATTAAAACTCTCGTAAGATCTTTTAAACCTATGGTTTATTATTCAAAAACACTTGAATAAGTTTTAAAGTTCAGGAAGTTTGATTAAATCACTATTTTCGATCCAACCGCAATGTGATATTTTCGACGTTGGCTTCAAAAAAGTGAAGAGATAGAGAGAGAGAGAGAGAGAGAGAGAGAGAGAGAGAGAGAGAGAGAGAGAGAGAGAGAGAGAGAGACGTTCCCCATAAAAAAACCGCACGATATCTCGGTATACAACGAGTTAAATGAGGAAATTCACTTTCCTTTTCGTCGAGTATCGATTTAAAAATAAAAGATCCATTATTCGCATATATATATATATATATATATATATATATATATATATATACACACACACACATACCTACACGTACACGTATATACAGAGTGGTCCGAAATAACTGGCAATAAATTCCGAGCTTTTAAACTTCATGAATTACCGTACGAATTTTAACATTTATTATCACTTTTCCAAATATTCTTTTTATCCTTTATTATCATCGTTATTATCAATTAACGATACAAATAAAAAAAAAAAACTGTATTTTACAATGCACGCTCAATATGATCATCTTTGCGTTAAATTTTAATTTTTAATTTTGTTTTATTTATTTTTATTCTTTCTTTTTTTTTTTTTTTTTTTTTTTTTAATTACAAAATTTCACGAAGGCACGCGAACACTATAACTTCCACGGGTTATTCAACGCCAAAGACTTTTCAATTTGGTCCACTTTAACGTATCTCGAATGAGAGATTCAAGAACTGACCACACAAACACATACACGCAAAATTCATAACTTTGAGATCAGAGGGGTTTGAAGGCCATCTTTTTCGAAGGCCATGAGCGTTGAAGATCGTCTTTGTAAAAAAAAAAAAAATAAAAAAGAAAAATCTCCCGGAACAATTTTTTGCAGACCACGATCGAAGATTTCACTAAAAAAAAAAAAAAGAAAAAAAAAGAAATTACGGCCCTGACGTTTCTATTAAATATAAAGATGAACGCTACGAATTATAGATCGTGCATTATAAATCATAGCCTTCTTTTAACATGTTATAAATTAATAAAAGAAAAAAATAATAATAAAGAAAGAAAGCAAGAAAGAAAGAAAGAAATAACAAACGAAATTAAATGAAATGAAATAAACAAAAAAAAAAAAAGAAAAAGAAAGGAAAAAAACCCAAAGAAAAAACCAATAAAATTCATTGGAAAGTTCATAAAGTCAAAGGTATCTGAAGTTATTGTCAGTTATTCTGTATCACCCTGTATGCATATGTATAAATATATATACATAAGTACATACATACATACATACGTACGTACGTACGTACGTATACATGTATTATATTGCCTGAGAAAATGTCGATGTTTTTCGTCGAAATAAAAGAATTCGGAGGAGGGTACCGTTCTTCACTTACCCCTTCTTAGCTTCAGGGTGACGGGGTCCGATGAGAGCCGCAGACATTTCAGCACTGAAACAGAAAGATGCTGAGAGAAAAGAGTAAAAAATAAAAAAGATGAAGAGAAAGGGAGACGTCGGTGAGAAGGAGAATGAGAAAGAGAGAGACAGAGAGAGAGAGAGAGAGAGAGAGAGAGAGAGAGAGAGAGAGAGAGAGAGAGAGAGAAGTAAAGGGAATGTCCTGAAAGAGCGCGAGTGAGAAAGAGTCAGAGAGAGAGAAAGAGAGAGAGAGAGAGAGAGAGAGAGAGAGAGAGAGAGAGAGAGGGAGAACAAGGCAACCTCGAGAAGTGGGTGGGTCTGGTGACTGGAATGAGAAGTACGTGGGTCGACCTGCTGCTTTCTACGTTGAGGTAGAACGCGTCTATAAGCTGAACCGAGCTTAGAAGGCACTGTACGACATTGCTAGCGATAAGTTATGAAGGTTACCGTCAATATGGATAGTAAAATTACTATTTTCATATATCTCTCTCTCTTTTTTTATTTCTCTCACTCTTTCTCTCTCTCTCTCTTTCCTTTTTGCAATTCGTATGTCTACGTGTCCGTACAAAAATAAATAAATTAAAGAATTTCTTTTCCATACATACATACATACATACATACATACATACTCTCTCTCTCTCTCTCTCTCTCTCTCTCTCTCTCTCTCTCTCTCTCTCTCTCTCTCTCTCTCTCTTCTCTCTGTCGTCTGTCTGTCTATCTGTTTCTGACTCTGTCTCCTTTTTCTTTTCGAATAAAAATAAATAAATATTGAACATAGACGATTCCAACTTCGTTTTTTTTCTCCTTTTCTTTCTTTTTTTTGTTTCCGTTCTGTCATCATTTTTTTCTTCTTTCATTTCGCGATAAAAATAGATACGTATATATACGATTTGTTCTATATGTTTCATATTTTTCCATAGCGTGAAATTCATATATAGGTTATATATATATATATATACCGGCTTTTTATTTTTGTTATTTTTTCTCCTCTTTTTTTTTCCCTTAAATTAGTAATAATAAATGAAGATTACAGGAGCTTACGAGCTTTGACGTTTGAATTCGTATCAAACAAGTTTTATCTTTCTTTTTATATTTTTTCTCTTTCCTTCAATTAATAAAGACGCCATTCAAGATACGCCATGTTACTTTCGTATCAATTCATTGCAATTAGACTAGTTTGGATCGTTTGACGTTCAATATATATATATATATATATATATATATATATATATATATACATATATATATATATATATATATATACATAAAATCTTATCTGTCCTAGAAAATTACTAAGAACACGCATGATAAAATAACAAAACGCATCCACACTGTTACTACTACTACTACTACTACTACTACTACTACTACTACTACTACTACTAGCAGTAGTACTGGTAGTACTACTGCTATATTTTCTCAAGAGAAACATCAAGAGAGAAATTGCAACATGAAATACACAAGGAACTCGTTAAGACGCGACATTAACGACGCATTAACAGGTTTTTCTCAGGATCGTCGTAATACATAGTTCGCTAAGCTTACGAAGAATCACAGGCTTGATCTAAAGTTCAAAGTTCGCCAGACGCCTTTTGCAGAGGACACAAAAAAATGTGTGTGCGTGTGTGTGTGTGTGTGAACACGTATATTCGTAGATCGAAGGTAAGAGAAAAAGAGAAAGAGAGAGAGAGTAAAAAGAGAGAGGGAGAGATAAAGAGAGAGAGAGAGAGAGAGGGAAAAACGAAAAGGATGAATTTCAACTTATCAAATTAAAGAGTAGACTTAACAGAAAGATATATTACCTCGGCTTGAAATTGTCATAGGTCAGGAGGCTTATATACATACACACACACATTCATGCATACACGTACAGTCACACACACAAAGACACATAAAAGCGCTCGAGGGTTGCCTTTACGCTCTAACTGGTCCAGACAGAGGTCTATTCTAACGCATAGAATAATATCACACGTAAACCGAGATAAGGTGGATGGATCTGAAAATTCCACGAGCATAATTCCGGAGTGTATATATATATATATATATACGGGACATACATTTTCGCGCGATTTCATATAACCCCTTCGCACGTTCTGACATTTAAAAATAATTTTCAACTGCACCGTTCCATGGCATCCGGGGACGAGGGCCACGGCGTTTCATCAAGGAAATATTCTCCCTCCTTGAGATTAGAGTTACTTACGCGTGTATGCGTCTACGTAGGTTAGTAAAAGGGAAGAGGACATTGCCCACGTAGAAATTAGACGCATTTAGATTTAGTAGACATGGATGAACGACACGACGGCCCATTCCTATGTTCGTTTTAACTTGCGAATTCGTTTGATAAGAAAGAAAGAAAGAAAGAAAGAAAGAAAGAAAGAAAGAAAGGAAAAAAAGAAAAATAAGAAAAGAATTAAAGAAATAAAACAATATTGAGGATGACATTCTCACCGGAAGAAATGAAATCGAATGAATTCGTTATTGCCACCTCCGACGTGGAAATCGAACGAATTTAAATTTTATACTCAAGCGCTCATTCTAATTTTCATTTCAATCCTAAATTCGTTTGAAATAAAAGAAGAGAATAGAAATGAGAAAGATGATTCCTAAGAGAAAAAGAAAAAAAAGGGAAAAGGAAAAAAGAAAGAAAGTAATTCGTTATTACGTTCTTCGCGTAGAAATTAAATGAATTTAGATTTATTGGACAGCTTACATTACCTTCATTCTAATTTTCATCTTACTCGTATTTCGTTGTATATATATATATATATATATATATATATATATATATATATATATATATATATATAAAGAGAGAGAGAAAAGAAAAAAAATTAACTCGTAAGAATTCGTTCGAGAGAGACGAATAAATAAATAAATAAATAAATAAATAAAAATGAGATAAAAGAGTACAAAAAAAAAAGAAAAAAAAAAAAGAAAAAGATGATTCTTACAAACCACCTAACCTTTGGAAAGAAAGAAAGATGAATCTTGAAACGAATAGAAGTAACTTATTATTACGTAGGACGTAGATACAATACGCGAGAGATATATATAGTTTCGTACAAAGTACCGAGAGGTCTAAGGGTTTAACAAATGGGATCAAAAAGGTCAATCGAGTAGTCCGTCTTACGGGCGAACCGTTCAAACTTACGTTCGCATATATATATATATCGTTTAATTACTTCGATGACGTAATATCTGCTATAAAGGATAAATTCAAAACTCCCGCGACTCAATCGAAATAATCGTTGTAGGAGGATCCACTGAGATAACGCGATTTATATCTATCATTGATGAAGAAAGAGAAAGAAAAAGAAAGAAAGAAAGAAAGAGAGAGAGAGAGAGAGAGAGAGAGAGAGAGAGAGAGAGAGAGAGACAAACGTACACGTGAAATAAAAATTTTAATTGAAAAGAAAGAGAAAGATATACACACGTACAAACCATACATACATACATACACACGCACATATACAAAATAAAGATTTTAACCTCATATAAAAAGAAAGAAACATACACAAACACACACATACACAAAATAAAGATTTTAACCTCATATAAAAAAATACACACACACACACACTCATATATATATATAAATATATAAAATAAAGATTTTTAACTTCATAGAAAGAGAAAGAGACACACACACACACAAAGAAAGAAAGAAACACATATATAAAAATAAAGATTTTAACTTCATAGAAAGAGAAAAATAGAGAGAGAGAGAGATAGAGAGAGAGAGAGAGAGAGATAGAGATAATAAATCGATCTTACATATTCTGTTTTCCAACGTGTTGTCGAGTTCTATTTCTATCGCCATTCTAATCACCAATATTTACGTGTGTTCGTGCGTGTACTCTTGCTAAATATTTCCGACAATTTTACGT
>OU964962.1:7700041-7725041 GCA_918808275.2 Dolichovespula sylvestris | reverse complement strand
TTGTTTTTATTAAATTAGATATAATTATCATTAAAGTTATTATCATTTTGTTTCTAATAAAATAAATAAATAAACAAATAATACGATTTTCTAACACTGTCATCTTATTTTTACTACATTATTATCATTATTAAAAAAAAAATAAATAAATAAATAAGCAAAAATACATCAAATGAAATCCAAAAAAAAAAAAATAAAAAGAATATAAAACAAAATATAAATTACCGGCGTGTAATTATATTTCAATTAATTTAAAAATTCTCAATAATACGAGAAAGAAAGAATTCATACATTCGTATACTTTCTTCTTAGTTTCACCTATAATTAAGTTTTTATTCTCATAGCTGTGATTACATTTAATTGTTGATAATAATGAAAATGTTGATGTTTAACGGGTCGATGGAAAAACTATGTGCGAAAGTCAAAACTCGAATGAAGTCCTGTTACGAAAGCACGGACACACGCACACACACGCACGCACGTACGCACACGCACGCGTACACACTCTCGATGGGTACGCTTCGAGCAAGTCGTGCGAAATCATTAATACCTGGATAAGAACGGCTCTGCACCACTTTCTACGTGGGCAGACACGCAATTGCATGGTGTGTACCGTGCTATAGGCTTTAGTACGTGCCTCGCAACGTTACTTGCGCATAATTTATATTCACAGCTCAAATTTATCGTCCCCCAGGTATACATACCTTGTTATTAAGAGACGACCGACTTGATAATAAATATTTAATATTTTTGAATACGTATGAATACCTATACATACATAAATACATACCTACATGCATATGTATGTATGTATGAAGTTTGACCATTATTCAATTTTCTAATTAATTTACATAAAATATCTTAGCAATAATATTCTGTATAATGATTTCCTGGTTTATATAATAATAATAATTATAATAATAATAATAATAATAATAATAATAATAATAATAATAATAATAATAATAATGATAATGATAATGATAATAATAATAATAATAATAATAATAATAATAATAATAATAATAATAATAATAATAATAATGATGATGATGAGTTATAATAATGTTAAATTATTACCATCTTTTTTGTCTCTTTTCCGTTCATTTTTTATCGGGGGTGTGGGGAGGTACGGTGGGGGTGGACGAGAGATCTTCGTACGATCTCGTAAGAAGTTATTAAAAAAAAAAAGCAAAAAAAAAATTGAAGGACCATTGCCGACCTATATAATATCTATCGCCATCGAAACAGTTTATTATTTTTATCCATTCTAAACAGGTTAATTATAATCAGATTGAGGTATGAGACACTTATGCTCGCTCGTATCCTTTTATCGTAAAACAAATTATTCATGAAAATTTAATGAACGTTATCGATTTTTCAAAAATAATATCGACTTAAAACCGATAATTTGTTAATTACGATTAGTTCAATTTAGTTTAATGTATAATTAATTTTTCCCTCGTACACACTTGGTCGATATTATTGACATAACTTCAATCTCGAACACAATGTACATCGAATTAAACGAAAATTGGGTGAAAAGTTTTTAAGCGATATCAAAAATCGATTGCTCTTTGGACTAATTTTTCCTCTTTATTCTTTCCTTCTTTCAAATTCGGAAAAAAATCCTACTTTTGCAGTTTCACAATTTGAAAAAAAAAAAGAAAAAAAAAAAAGAAATTATCTATAAAAATTAGCTCGAAAAAAAGTAATGAGATTTTTTACAAACGCTCTAGAAACTTTTGGCCCATCCTGTATACGATGATATCTATATTGAACGATGTCGTACTATAATTTATAATGAAATTAAACTATAGCGCATCTTTTCTGTATTTTTCTTCTGAACAAAATTAATAATTAATTAATAATAATAACATTAATAATAATAATAGTGTAGACGTGTAAATGTATATGAATGTTGAATATACACACACACACACACACATACACGCGCGCATACACATATACGCCACACATATGTGATAATAAATACTTTAATGAAGAAAACTATGCGGAATTGTCGGGCATAGTTGGAACGTTCGAGATGTTGGTTCGACTAAAATATGTTAGCGCACCTTAGATATCTTCCTTCTAATCGTACACATATATACATACTTGCATACCTACATGCATATATACATACATACATATATATATATATATATATATATATATATATATACGTACAAACATACATATATACATACATAACACGATATTTTGCCAAAGTGACGCAATACGGGTACCTTCAGTCGCACTTTGACAGTTTGGAGATGCACCAATTAACTCCTAAATTTAGACAACAATATTCGAACAGACGAACAGTTCGTTCGAAGATAATTACCTCGAGTCGAGAGAAAATTAAAAGAGAAAAAAAAAAAAGAAAAAAGAAAGAAAGAAAAGAGAAAAAGTAAAGGAAAAATACAAATCAAAATTGTGTAGGCTCGTTAATAATCTTCGGAGTAACCTCGATTGAAAAATCACAAATCAAAACATATTTATCGTTTTGCAAAGTGTCTACAGGACGATTCGATTGAAACGATTTATGGTTAAACGATTTTACACTTCGTAACAAAGGATTAAAAGATCACACAGACACACACATAGACACGCACGCACGCACACACGCATATGTATATGCCTACGTATACACACACACACACACACACACACACATTTTCGTTCATTAATCCGAGAAAAGTAAAATCAGTCGACGGGAAAGCGAAATAAAATTCGCGCAATTAAACCTGTAAACGTTACAGGAATTATTGCAACGTTACAAATGTAACTCTATTCGACTCTATTCGACTCGACTCGACTCGACTCGATTCGAATTGAATCGACTGTGAAAAGTCATCCTCGTGTGGCATCGTATATCCTGGACACGCAATTGAACGATAAATCGACCCACTGATAAATCCCATTCCCGCTATCACCGGATAAATTTGTTTTCCGAGTAATTGTAAGATAATAATTGAAGGACACAGAGAAAAAAAGGAAAAAAAAAAGAAAAGAAACATAAATAAAAAGGAAAGAAAAATTAATTAATTTATTAATTTATTTACTTATTTCTTTATTTGTTTATTTATTTATTTATTAAAAAAGTACCTCACGTAAAGGGATGTATTTCACGTAATCGAATCTTTCGCCGTCGTTCCTGCCCTTTCGAAAGAAACGATGGAACGTTCGAAAACACTCTGAACACCCATCAAATTTACAACACATTTGATGATAAAGAATAAAAAAAAAAATAAAAAAAATAAAAAAAAGAAAGAAGATACAAAAAGAAATAAAGAGAGAGAGAGAGAGAGAGTAAATCGCTACGAACACGATTCAATTCTCGAATCCGATCGACTAATGTTTGTAGCGCGCGAAATCTCGGTCAGGGATTAGAATCCGATGTAGACGGGACGCTGGCCAAACATTGTATTTTTGAACACAACGCGACATTGACTTTCGTCGTTGCATCTTGGCTCGTAAACTATTGTCAATCGCGTTCAACTCCTTGCAAACTTCGAACGAGATGTGTTCAAAAGGAAAAAAAAAAAAATATATTCTACATAACGAAAAAATAAAGTATCCTTTCCATCCCCGTCCAAATTAACAAATAGGAATAAATAGTGATATAGATGTAATCGTAATAATAAATAAATAAATATAATTAAATGTCGTTATTAATAACGTTTAAATGTAAATTTTCTCATAAAATGAAATTAAAATAAAATAATTATTTACATTAAATTACACACACACACACACACACATATATATATATATATATATATATACGCATACACACCCACACGCATATCGCTAATTACTAATAATAATAAATATGTATGTCCGTGTACGTCGTTCTTAAAGAAGAAAATATATGAATAAAAAAAAAAAAAGAAGAAAAAAAACAAATTTAAATTTCATTCAAACGTGCCAAGATAATAAATATGTGCGCGCGCGTGTACGTACGTGCACGAGCGTATACGTCATTCTTAAAAAAAGAAAATATACGAATAAAAAGAGAGAGAGAGAGAGAGAGAGAGAGAGAGAGAGACAAATTTTAATTTCATTCAAACGCTCAAAGAATCGAATGCGATACGACGAATAGCGTATTCGTTCGAAATAATATTCGAAGAAAGTAATCGTCGCGGGTCGATTTTCTCTCTTCCCTTTTCTTCCTTTACTATTTCTTCCCTTTTCTATTTTTTTTTTTTTTTTTTTTTTTTTTTTTTTCTTTAAAATCCACCCCACGTGTATACGTGTCTCTGCGAAGTATCATAAGGTTTCCAACGTAAACGATGGACAACGCAGAAAGACCGGATCGGATTTTAACGAGGCTCGTATACGCATACAACGATACGTCCTGAATATTAGTGACTATCCTTCCGGTGCTTAACGACAACGACAATGACGACGCTGAGGACGACGACGACGACAACGACGACGACAACGTCGTACCGTTAATCGATGCCTGCACACCGATCGGCTTTAATTAAAACTCCCGAACGCGACTCGTCGTTTTTTTTTCCCCCTCGGCGATCGTTTACCCTTCTCCCCTCTCTCTCTCTCTCACTTCTCTCTCTCTTTCTCTCTCTCTCTCTCTCTCTCCCAACCCCTATTTCAACCCTTTCTTCTGTATCCTCCCTCTTTTTCCTCGACCAATCCCTCTTTTTTTTTCTCTCTCTTTTTTGTTTTTTTTTTCCTTACATTTTTTCCCTATGCACAAAGCGCATTCGATTAGATTTCCGAAGAGAGCACACGCAATAATTGCCACTCGATATCGCTTTTCATCGGCTATCAAAATGGAATTTTTTCTTTGATATCGATGACATCGGCTTTCAGTGAGAATCTAGTCTTTTTTTTATCTCTCTCCCTCTCTATCTCTATCTCTCTCTCTCTCTCTCTATATATATATATATATATATATATATATATATATATATCTATCTCTTTTTCTATTCCATTGCAAGTGTACGCATTGAAGAGAAATTAATACCAGGGGCAGGGGGAGAAAAAGAAGGAAGGAAAACAGAAAGAAAAAGAAAAACAAAGAGAACAGAAAATAAACGTCGTCTATTCGAGCAGAAACTATTATCGACGTCATAACGAGGTTATAATTATAAACGAAAAATTAAATTGTATTCGAAAATATTTATATTAATGGTTTATAATAAATATATAATAATAATAATATATATTTGAATAGAATATATATATTATATAATAAATTATATACATATATATATATATATTTTACACGCACAGAGGTATAATTGCGTCCACGCGAACTTGAAAATAAAATCTGATTTATATTACATGGATTACGTCATCGTTCTATGATCGATACGTTGGAATGACGTCATCGATTACATCCGATACTCGATTGGTAAACCTTTTTCTCGTTGAACGATCACAAACTCGATATTTAAATATTATTGAGTTATCATAAATACACACCATACATAGGCGCTCCCGCACACATACACACACGCACACGTATGCACACACATACACAGAAAGCCCGTACATATACAATACAGAAAAAGATGGTAGAATGGCAACTCGTTTGCATACAACGATGAATTTCATACGTAACAACACCGCAGATGTAAGTGCCTGCTGTTTCTTACGTAATGCGAGCCGTTAGGCTAACCACCACCATTGACGAACCACTTCCGATCATTGAGTACTATCCTGTCCGAGGTTATCTTTTTCAAGGCCGTACTCAAGAGGTCTCTTTCTCTCTCTCTCTCACACACACGATCCTTATCTCTTTCCCTCTTCAATCAAGAGAACGCAATTGCAGCGGTCTCTCGCCGTTCGATAATCGATAATCGTGAACACCACCGTCTAGACGCAGGATGAAAATCGTTCGACTATATCGACATTGCACACGGTGCTCTCACTATATAGTGTAACTATATAGTTACTAGATGGATACCTAATACTACTATATACAAGCAATATCCGAGGTGTGATTTGCGATTAACTAATGCACACACAGAGATATATATCCAATGGGGGAGGGGGTAAGTGGTGTGAAGGTGAACGGGGAGATAGACAGTAAATGAGAAAGAGAAAGAGAGAGAGAGAGAGAGAGAGAGAGAGAGAGAGAGAGAGAACCAAGGTCCTTTCACCTATTAACAGGATTTTGTGATCGTCCTGAAAGATGAAATATCGAAGACGCGGAATCTCACTTTAGTAAATTACGTTGTTGAATTAACGTTCAAGTCGTAATAGCGATCGATCGAGATATCCGAGAAAGAGAGAGAGAGAGAGAGAGAGAGAGAGAGAGAGAGAGAGAGAGATTGTTGATTCGATAAAAATGGAGAGGGAGAAAAAAATAAGAAGAGGAAAGTACACACACACAAACAAACAAGCTATTCTTCAATGAAGTCATCAACTTCCTGACATTGTCTAATCCTTCTCATGGAAAATCACTTCTGCAGATAAAAGCTTTTTTCTTTTTTCCAATACGACGAATTTCAATGCAAATCATGAAACGATGATTCATCAGAAACCGTATGTATGCATTTTCTCTTGCTTCACTTTGCTTCGCCGCGCTTTGTTCTATTAACCACCGATAATGCACACATCGATCGATCGATCGATCGATCGATCCTCGCGATAGCGTAGCAAAATTCCCTTCGTTCATTATCTCCATCGTGAGCGTGTGATTCGGAAAGAGGAAAACAAAAAACAAAAAGAAAGAAAAGAAAAAAGAAAAAGAAAAATAAATAAAAATGGATCGTTATCTACGATTTAATTATCGTGTTTACGCGACGTTACATTGAAAAAAGAAAAAAGAAAAAAAAAAGAAAGGAAAAGCAAAGAGGAAGGAAAGAATGCAAGAAAATAATGAAAGAATGGGAAGAAACCAACAGATTGATTTCTATAAACTCCAGATAAATTTTTATTTCCATTAACATATCTATCGAGTATGAGATTAAAACGGATTAGAACGATTGTAACGGGGATAACGAAGGGGGGAAGGAAAGGAAAAAGGAATCCAAGCTCAAAATAATTTTTATTTTTTCCCGTTAAAATTGAAGAACTGAAGATTCGTCCCAATTGTGTCCTTGAGGGTTCCAGCTTTTCATCAAAAAAAAAAAAAAAAAAAAAAAAAAAAATGAAAACCGACGACTAATAGTCCACTACTGACATGTGAATTAAAAAAAAAAAAAAGAAAAAAAAGAAAGAAAGAAAAAATCAAAAAGTTTACCGACGACTAATAAACCATTACTGAGATGTGAATTTAAAAAAGAAAAAAAAAGAAAAGAAAAACGAGAAAAGAATAATAAGATTCCTCGTTACGTAAAAATGAGAGAAACACAAAAGAAAGAGAGAGAGAGAGAGAGAGAGAGAGAGAGAGAGAGAGAGAGAGAGAGAGAGAGAGAGAGAGAGAGAGAGAGAGAGAGAGAGAGAGAGAGAGATACACAAGAACAAAAACGTAAAGAAACGAGGAGGTTGGGGCCGGGAGGGGAGG
The DNA here is from genome assembly GCA_918808275.2 of Dolichovespula sylvestris. NCBI lineage: Eukaryota > Metazoa > Arthropoda > Insecta > Hymenoptera > Vespidae > Dolichovespula > Dolichovespula sylvestris. Next base: position 7,717,555 of record OU964962.1, on the reverse strand, counting down.
AGGAGCGGGGAGGAGCGGGGAGAGGGGGAGTAAGGAAACGGAAAAGGAAAGAAAGCAAAAAGAGAAAAAGATCGATTGGAATTCCGAAAGCGATCGCACGAATATATACTACACCAAAAAGGTACCTCGTAGGGAGGCAAGGGAAGAAATTTCGTTTGTATGATAAAAACTTCCTGTGTAGAGAGACGAATGACGAGTAAGTTGACGTGTCATCCTTGTCGTCGTACCTCTGACCGACACTGACTGAACAGAGATAACTAGCTATACAAGAAGTCAGCTACTAGCTTAGCTAGCTTTGTTCCCCTCTCGTGTTTCGTGAACCATGTTTAGAGAGAAAGAGAGAGAAAGAGAGACAGACAGACAGACAGAGAGAGAGAGAGAGAGAGAAAGAGAGAGGGGGACTACTCGTTGGCATTTGCACAGAAACACACACACACGCACACGCACACACACATATGAAATCATCGTGTCGCGTGCTGACGGAAGAAGACTCGTCACCATCGTAACCAATAGTCTACGTTCTACGGTATACAAAGCCACGTGGGTGGAAAATAACAGCTATTTATAACACTTTATCGTCCACCGTTTTTACTCTCCCTATTTCTTCTTCTTCTTCTTCTTCTTCTTCGTTGCTTCCTCTTTCTCTCTCTCTCTCTATATATCTATGTATCTATCTATCTATTTATCTATCTATCTATTTATCTCCGTCTGTCTACTCTCCTTTTCCACCCTCCTCCTTTCCCTTCCCACCCCCGCTTTTATATTCCTTTCTCTTTCTCTGTCACACTTGAAGCGTGTAATCGGTCGTAAGAAGATAATGATACAAAAAGGGTGTCGTCTCTCAGACGAGAGTGTCGATGACCACGGTCACTGGCACGTCAATGTCACGTTGATCGAGAAACTAAGCTTCCTTCCTTATTTTTTTTTCTTTTTTTTTTTTATGGTTCTCTATTCTTTTTTTAACCTCCTCTTGCATTTTCTTATATGTAAGTATAATTTTATATACGCGAGCGAGATACATATATATATGTGATGTGATGTGGTGTGTGTGTGTGTGTGTGTGTGTGTGCTTCGATTGGTATTTCGTATTGAGGATATTGATATGTGTTAAATAAAATGTATTTATTATATTCATGATGATAATCATGATGATGATGATGATGATGATGATGATGATGATGATGATGATTATGATAAGCAGACACTAACTTTATATTAATAAGAATACCGATAGTAATATGATTATAATAATGAGTAGAAGATACTGATTTTATATAAATAATGATAATCATAATAGTTATTATTATAACTATTATTTTGTTATTATTAATATTATTATTATTATTATTAATTAAATAATTAAATAAAAATAATAACAAAATAATAGTAGTAATAATAATAATAATAATAATAATTATTATTATTATTATTATTATTATTTAATCATTTAATAATAATAAAAGAATAATAAGTATGACAATGATGAGCATTACTAATCACTTTTAGAATTGAATCATAACTTTAAAATTGTAGAGAAATAGAAAGAGATGTAGAGAGAAAGAGAGAGAGAGAGAGAGAGAGAGAGAGAGAGAGAGAGAGAGAGAGAGAGAATGGAGAGAATCGTTGAAGAAAATCGAATGAATCTCGAAATCGTCATACTCGTAAAATCGACGCGAGACGAGAGTTTGAAGATGTTCGATAGGTTGGAGGGGGGGGATAGGGGTGAATAGGAAGAGGAAAATGTGGATATGTGCATACGAGAACGTGGCTAATTTTGCAGGAATACGTGACTCAACTCCACAATCGGCTAGAGAATTGTGTGTGTATTTGTGTGTTTGTTGTGTGTGTGTGTGTGTGTGTGTGTGTGTGTACGCCTTCAATTGAGCTCAAAGGGTCAAAAGCATCTAATTGCCAATTGTCGGACAACGTTTCTACTTATTTCTATTCTTTTTTTCCCCTCCTCCACCTCCTCTACCTCCTCCTCCTCAGCCTTCTTCTTCTTCTTCTTTGTATCTACCTCTTCCGTGAGCCATTGTCATTTTTCCCCCACTTATTCACATTCTATAGAGTGGGCCAAAATTTATCAACTGGGCGTAAAGTTCCTATGGATTGCAGTTAATTTTTCTTCATTTCTTTTTTTTTTTCTTTTATACGAGAAAATAAAATTCTTCTCTGACAAGTCTGCATTTGCAATGAAAGCAAATGAGAATGCAAAAGAAAATGAAAAAAAAAAAGAAAAAAAAAAAGAAATAAAAAATCCTTTTTACCACATCGCGAAGTATCGATTCGAATCGAACGTACTTGAATCGAATCCGATCTAATCGAATTCGTTTCCTCGTATCGTATATATCGTATTATCGATATCGTCTCCTAAATTTTTTCTTTTTCTACCTAACGACTCTCAACGAATTTAATTCAATTAGATACATCGAATCGCTCTCGTCGTACATACATAATAAATTTCTATTAACTTATTAAAAATCGATAACTATCCAATCGTATTACCGAGATGAAGCACACGATCGATAAGTTCTCTGGTTCTACAATACAACAAATTTGAACACGTCGTCTCTGTGCGTCGATCGGATCTATTTACGTATATAAAAAAAAAAAAAAAAAAAAAAAAAGAAAGAAAGAATTTTCTCATTCTACAAAATGACAATGTGAACATATTCAGTCTCTGATCGTCGATCGATCGAATTATTTTTTTTTCTTGCATTCTTTTTTTTATGTATATATATATATACATATACATATACATATACATATACATATACATATACATGTATACATATATAAACATATATTCGATGCAGACGAACGAACGGATCAGTTAACGTCAAATAATTTCGTCGAACGTGTAGAAAGATATAAAGAGATAAAGATAATTTGACAGAAAGATAGAGACAGAGATAGAGAGATAAAAATAGAAAGAGCGAGCGCGAGAGAGAGAGAGAGAGAGAGAGAGAGAGAGAGTGTGTGAGTGAGAGAAAAGAAAACATGGAAAAGGAAGTTGGGAGGACGATGCAATTGGATAAAAAAAAGAAAAAGAAAAGGGCGAAGAAACGTTGCGACGAAAGGTACAAGGGGAAGAAAATGTGGAATGATAAAATGAAAGGGGAGGAGAAGGAGGAGGAAGACGAGGAAGAGGTAGAAAATAATAAAGAAGAAGTTAATGGCAAGGTCGGCATAGTATTCCGTTGTGACTTTCCCTCGACTCAGGTTAAGGTGATGCTGGCAAGAGGATGGAAAAAGGTATTATAAATGTTACGTTTAACTTGCGTTCTTTTTATTTATCGACGGACCTTTTAAAACGTTTTACACGCGTTACGCTCTCATGGTTATGGAACTACACTCGCGTTCCGTTCTCCCTTTAAGGTTCGATATAGCTGCAGAGCACGATCGCTTGGAACTCGATTAGACTTGTACAGAGAACGGTTTTATATAGGCGGAAGGAGAGGGGGTGGGGAGGAAAGAGAAGGGAAGGAGTGATGTGGAGGAAGAGGAAGAGGCGGGAGGGAGGGTAAGAAGGGCTAGTAGTATGTATTATAGCATCTGCTTCCTACATAAACCAGAGCTGGCTAGCTGGCTGGATAGTTAGCTAGCTAACTATGTAACTCGCTTAGGATTACGTGGAGTCTTCTATCGCCCTTGTAATCTTGACCCTACCCTAACACTCCCCCCACCCAACCCCTCCACCCACAATCTTTCTCCACCTTCGACCTATCTCACGTTGAAAACTCAGTACATATTCAACTTCATGTAAAATCGTTGACGCGTTTCGTTAATGGGCCGTTAATGAATGCTTTTAATGATCCAATCGTTGTACATCCTTCTTTTTGTTACGTTTCGTTTTACTGATTTTTTTTATTTTTATTTTATATGTATGTATGTATGTATGTATGTATGTATGTATGTATGTATGTATGTATGTATGTATGTATGTATGTATGTATGTATGTATGTATGTATGTATTGTTTATTTCTTTTTATCTTCATCCTTCGCGCGTTTCATTCCTCGTCGAAAGAAAATATATCATTTCACGGGCGTTATCGTGAGAAATAATGCGATAAATAATAACGCGATAAATAATGCGAAATAATATAACAATACGAATGATATAATTTAAATATTGTAAGTGTTATAACATCGTTATAATATCGTAAGTGTTATAACATGTAACAGGAATGTCATAAACATTGGATTTAAATATCGTTGAGTATTGGACGAAACGTTTGAAATACATTAGACAGGGTGTTTCAGCTAAATTAGGCTGTGTTGTATACATAATATGAATAACTTATATATATATATATATATATATATATATATATATATATAAAATAGTATAATGTTATGTATGTTATAGGCGGCCTCCTTCAGTTGAAACACCGTGTATACTAAATGAAGATGTAGTATGTAATGTTATGAAACGGTATATAGAGAGGGGTGGGTAGGGGGTGGGCGCAAGAACCTTTAGGCGGGTCGTCGCCAAAGGTTACTCGGTGATTTGTAAAATCAATCACTTATTTATTCTTTTTCTTTCTCCTTTCTTTTATTTTTTTTTTTCGTTTCTTCGGGACCTTTCGGATTAATTTTTTTTCCTTGTTTTTCTTTTGTTTTTTTTTTCTTATTTTCGTCTTGTCTCGTTCGTTTCTTTTTCGCATATCGCAAAATTATTATACAAGACCAAATTGGAAGATTGAAAAAAACATTTTCGAAAAAGTCCAATCGATCTTTATTTAATAATCCGTTCGATGAAAAAAAAACAAAATACACGTACGCGTTCCTCGCTGTTGGATAGAAAATATATAAATAAATTTCGAGGCACGTCTTAACGGCCTGTATATCCGATAACGAATGTAAACGATTTAGTCGAATATTAACAGTTATTTTCATCTTCTTTTTTTTTTTTTATCTATATCCTGAATTATATCTAGCCATAGTAAGATCCCTGGTTTTTCTCCCTTTTTCTTTTTTTTAATTTTATTTTTCTTTCTTTTTTCTTTTTTCTTTACCTTGGTTCGTACGAGGTAGGTCGATGCAAACGACAATACCTGGCACCTATGGTGGTGCGAAACGAGCGAAGCTAGGCAGATACTCGATTCGAAATTGGAGGCCCATCAAAGGATACCGCACTTTCGTAATCATTACGAGTTAACGCGAAAGAATTATCTATGTCGTAACTTGAAACGTTACAAGAAACTTTTAACGAAGTCGGGGAAACTGAAGGAAGCGGAACTTTGTGATTCGATGCCGATCACTTTCGAACTGCCAAGCGAGTACAGGATGTTCGTCGAGGAATACCAAAGGCAGCCAGGTTCAACTTGGATCGTTAAACCGGTCGGTAGATCCCAAGGTAAGGGGATATTTCTCTTTCGAAGATTGAAGGATCTGATCGATTGGAAATCTTCGAGAATCGAGAAACAACAATCCGAGGGCCCGATAGAAACTTTCGTCGTTCAGAAATACATAGACGATCCGTACCTTCTGGCAGGTTAGTCTGAACTGATACATCATTCTCTCTCTCTCTCTCTCTCTCTCTCTCTCTCTCTCTCTCTCTCTCTCTCTCTCTCTCTCTCTCTCTCTCTCTCTCTCTCTCTCTCTCTCTCTTCCCCTATGCTCAACGCATTCGTTGCGTGTCCCTCCCAAAAAAGATTAAAAAAAAAAAAACAAAAATTAAAAAAAAAAGAAAAAAGATTAAAAGAAAAAAAAAGAAAAAAATTACGTTGAGTGCGATTTATACTTTTTATTTTATTTTATTTTATTTTATTTTATTTTATTTTATTTTATTTCTCTTCTCTTTTGCGATCCCTATGAGTATACAGGTAGGGACGATGACGCCGAACAACATCACACGCAACATAACGTATGCACGTAAACAATTTCGTCAATTGGCGCCATTCGCAGCGACGAATTTTGTTAGGGGGTTTTTACATTTCTTATTTTTTTGTTTTTCCTCTCTTTTACATACGTACGGTACGCTGCTCTGTGGCGAAAAACTTGACGTATATTTTGGGAATATTTTTGTTTTGATCCTTTCTTTTCTTTTCGCTTTTACTTCCAAGTTGCGAGTAAAATACATCGAAAAGTCTCCCCCCCCCCCCCCTCCGTCCGATTCGATTAGAATATCGGGCTCTTCTAATCTTCAAATTCGCGTAGACGTCTAAACGCAAAAAATCCACAGGCTGCATCCCGATTTGTTAAAAAACACGAAATTATGAAAAAATTCCAGTACCGTCTCGTGAAACTACGTGAATACAAATGAATACGATTTTTCTTTTTCTTTTTCTGTTACTTGTTTTTTTATTTTTTTTATTTTTTTGTTTACCTTTTTTTTTTAATTTTAATTTTTAACGCCCTTCGAGTGAATTCAAAAGTCTTCGTTTTAAACGAAACAGTGACAAATCCTTTTCCTTTCTTTTTCATTCCTTCGAAATGACACTTATCGACAAATTTTTCTTTTTGAAAAAATTCAACGAATTTGCGCCCGACTACAAATCGTAACCGCAACATTATTTTACAAGACTCCGCTGAAACTTTAATCATTCCATTCCAATAATTTTTACAAAATGCTAGAATGCGATCCATGGAGCCAGAATTTTTGTGAAAAAAAATTGACGTTTGCAAATTACAGAACCTTTTTGCGAACGTCAATTTTTGATGTTTATAATTTTTGACGTTTATAATTTTGATGTATAAAATCAAATTGGACGGAAACAATTTCTTTTTTTTTTTTTTTTTCATTTATGAATAAAACGTCAAGTAACAACGTGGAATTATTTCAACGTTCGTCAAATTTATTTTCCTCTCTTTCTATAAAAAGGAAAAAAAAGTAAATAATTGAATGATGATAATAATAATAATAATAACTAATAATGATGATGATGATGATGATGATGATGATAATAATAATAATAATAATAATAATAATAATAATAATAATAATAATAATAATAATAATAATAATAACCCCCCAAAGAACATCAATTCTTTGATATTTTTGGAAAACCGAGAGCGCACGTACGGGTATTATAACACCTCTCAAAATATACACGTTATAGAATATACATAAATAGTTGTATACGTTCGCTAGTAGTTCAGCCACTTTTTCGATCCATCGCGATGGCTCTCGTAAAGAAGAGGAGAGGAGCTATCTCCGAAGTGAAATCCATAGATGTTGGTTCTACTGCTAGTGGCATCGATGAAAGACAAGTATGGAGAATAAGAGGATACGTGAGAAAGAGCTTGGATCTCAGCCGACTCATTCATTCGTTCGCTCACTCTCTCTATCTCTCTTTCTCTCTTAAAAGATGTTTCCGTACTATTCGGCTAAAAATCACATCTATATATATATATATATATATATATATATATAGAGTAGATTCACTTCTATGGGAATAGCTTTTGCTGTCTTTTTCTATAATCACTCTCAAGAGAACCATCTATAAATATCTTCTTTATACAGGCTTCTTCGTTTCTTTTCCCACCTCACCCCTTTCTCTCTGTCTCTCTCTCTCTCTCTCTCTCTCTCACTCTTTCTCTATCTCTTCTTCTTCTTCTTGCAGGACGAAAGTTCGACCTACGTATCTACGTACTGGTAACGTCCTTTCATCCCTTGAAGGTCTGGCTAGCGAGAGAAGGTTTTGCACGTTTATCCAGCCAGCTATTCGATCTGAAGAACATCAATGATAACAGGGTTCATCTGACCAACATGGCGATACAATTAAAACGATCCAAGGAAGATGAACGAACGAATAATGGATCGTCGAACGATAATAGAAAACGTTCCTGCAAATGGGCTTTAATTAAATTCAGAGAATATTTGACCGCTCGGCATGGGGTTTCTGTCGTAGAAACGGTCCTACAACGTATAGCCGGTAAAAGGATAATTCAATAATTATTTATCATTGGTATAAGTATTCGGAGGGATGGCCCACTTTATTTTATTTTATTTTATTTTATTTATGCATTTATTTGTTTTCATTTTTTTTTTTTCTTAAACTTCTCGATGAAGTACATCACAACGTAAATTCAATCGTTATACAAAATGTTAGAAAGATATTATTGAAGAGAGCGAACACATGGGAGATCGTAGTGTCAAGGTTAAATCAAAAAAAAAAAAAATAATTCTAGATTTTTATTTATATATATAAAAAAAGAGAAGGAAATATATAGTATCCCATAGTATCCCATAGTTTTCCAATTTCGCCAGGATCGTACGGATCAGATCCGACAACCATGATGATTCGGAGTTTCATGGCTCGGATAAAAAAAGAAAAGAAAAAAAAGCAAACGAAAAGAAAGAGGAAAAGAAAAAGGTTTCGAACATAACAAAAAGAAAAATGATTTCTTACGCTCGCATAAAACTTCACTACGAGTATATCGTATAAATTCGAGAAATAGTTGAAAAACAGCGCGGCCTTTCGTGAAACTACTACTGAAATATCGCGTCTAACGCATCGAAGAAAAAAAAAAAGAAAGAAAGAAAGAAAAAGTAGAAAAAAAACAACAGTATCGTCCCTGTTTCAATGTACAACTTTACTGCAACCCTAAAAACACGACGGCATCGTATACTCAGCCATTGTCCTACTACCTCGAAACTTTCTCGATACTTCAGGGGACTAGAGATAAAAAGGAAAAAAAAAAAAAAAAGAAAAAGAAAAAAAAGAGAAGTAAAAAAATCAGCAAAATTATTCATTTTTCGAAAAAGATTTATATCTCCCTTGAAGGATGACGGATCCTCATTCTCTCGCATTAACGTTCGGTACTATCACGAAATTTTTAGGAACGTTTTTGTTACTTCGAACGTATCATCCTCCTCCCCCCTTAAGCTTTCTATAAATTCGTCGTACTAAACCTAACCTAACTATCATCCAAACCACAATCTATCCAAAAGAAAAAAATCGATTTTATTTTATTTGGCATTCCGTCCGACGTGTCCGTTTGCAACGGTCTTATTTATTATTAATTAATTGCTTGCGAACAAAAACGACGAAAGAGGTGAGACCAGGTTCTGGTTTCTTTATTATCCTTTATAGCGTCTTCGGTTACACGGAGGCGCGCGTATGATCGCGGTATGATTGTTGTACGTTCATTTAAGAAAGCGACGTAATAATAGACCCTCGTCATTAAAAATAATTAACGCGAAGAATAAAAATTCATCGTTCCCCTTAAGCAACGGCAACAGAAGCAATAACAGCGACAGCGACAGCCGGTTTTAGCCGTCGTAGCAAAAGAAGAATGTATAATTTTACGATGGGTCAATAATTATTATCGCCCTCCCTCCCTCCCTCACCACGCCTCCCACCCGTCCCGAAAAAATAATAGAGTCGTCTAAAGATTCATGGAATATTCATGAAATAAGACGACTCGCTTCGGTTTTCTTTTTCCTTCTTTCTTTCTTTCTTTCTTTATTTTTTGTTTTTTTCTTTTCTCAATAACTTTACGATAATATCGAATACCATCGAAAGATTATAAACATAACCTTTAAATATTACATCGATTCGATGTATTTCGAATGAATTCAATATTTTCTTTCTTTTTCCTTTCTCCTTTTTCTTTTTCTTTTTCTTTTTTCTCTTCTTTGCAATAATTTCAATCAATCGCTATTCGAAGAACGGACGAAAAATTGTTCGGATTTCATTCAGTTTTATATATTACAAAGTAAAAAAAAGTCGATCGAAAGTTAATTGAAAACGAACGAAGGATATATTCGATACATATATATAGAAAAAAAAAAAAATATCAGAACGAGTTAGTAGTCTCAATCGATAGAGCCGCCTACTATTCAATCGGAATTATTATTACTCTGGATTAGGAAAAATTTTTAATAACTATTAGTGAGAAAATCTAGAGAGAAATATATATATATATATATATATATATATATATATATATATATATATATATATAGAGAGAGAGAGAGAGAGAGAGAGAGAGAAGATAAGCATAAAGATCCTAGAACACACACACACACACACACACAGACATTTGTATATAGCTAGGCGTGAACCGGTTGGAACTATTATAAAACCAAGCCTGTTTCCATCACGCAGGAGTAATAATGGCGAGTCTGCTGGCCGTGCAACCGGTGATGATGCAAGGTAGGAACTCGTTCGAGCTCTACGGTTACGATGTGATCCTCGACGAGAGTCTGACACCGTGGCTTCTCGAGGTGAACGCCTCGCCCTCTTTAAGTGCCACCGACACCGAGGATTATCGTCTCAAGTTCGATCTCATCGACGACGTTTTAAACATAATCGATCTCGAGCGTCGTTACACGGGCAGAGAGACCAGAATCGGCGGATTTGATCTAATTTGGTACAACGACGAGCCAGTATGGACGACCGTTACGAATTCATCGATATGCGGTGAGAATCGTTATTTCGTGAAAAAATTGAACGTATTTTTGGGCGCCAGAAACGATCGCGTCACACAATTGCACCGACTGCACGAAGTCTTGGGGGAGATTGAGAGGAGTAAGGGAAATTTCGAAATGGAGAATTTCCTCTGCGAAAATCTTTAAATAGAGAGAATGAAAAAAGAAAAAAAAGAAAGAAAAAGGGAGAAAAAATGAAGACAATAAAGTCAAGACAATTGAGAAACTTTTTAACGTTTAAATATGGGACTTCGTATACATTTAAAAACTATCGAAGCTATCGAAACTATCGTTACCTACCAACGTAGATATAACTATTTCCATCGTACTCTTCAAGATTTATTCGACGTATCCATGTCGAAAAATATGCTTTGATCTTGAAAATATATAAATGTCGAACGTATCCTATATATATATATATATATATATATATATATATATATGTAGGAATATATGTAGGTACTACATACGTTAAGGATCTATCGTAAACTGTGCTCGAAGTAAATGTGGCTCGTATAAAATCTTGGAAAAAAAATATATATATAAACTCCCTGCACCTGGAGAGATCTTATTTTTTTTTCTTCTTTTTATTCTATCTTTTATACGTTAATAGATAAGACGTAAATCGATTTTTTTCACGTTAAGAGATCTTCATTGCCATATATTCGATCAGTATTTTAATTAACTTGATGATAAGTTTTTTTGGAAAATAAATTGTCAATATATACGAACATGTGTGTACAAGCACACACACACACATACAAAATATGAATATATCGTTAAATATAAATAATTAAACGTCAGTTATATTACTGTTAATAATTAAGCATCAGTTTATATATTTATACAAATATGTATACATACATACATACATACATACATACACATATATATATATATATATATATGTGTGTGTGTGTATATACATATATACAAATATACATACACATGAATATATTGTTAAGTATGACCAATTAAACGTCAGTTATATTTCCGTACCGATATTTCATTATTAATAACAATGATTTATTTAAAATACCAATTGAAATTATGCTTGTAAAAACTACTGAACCAGTAAATATCGATCGAAGATTTTCGACCCAAAAATCCATACTTCCTTTACATCGATCATGTAATAAACTTATCCTCGAATTGTTTCAATCGTCAACGAAATTTCGATCGGTCCGATTCTATTTCCATCGTTTCTTTTTTTTTTTATTTTTTTTTTCTTACCTAATACTCTACTAATACCTTTATCGATCAAAGGAAACAGGTATTCTAACCCTTAGAATTCGTTTCTAGGTAATATTTCATCAGTCTCGACGCGTTATTGATTCGTCAGCGTTTCGTCTTTCTCCTCTAATTTAATTTCATCTCGCATCGCATACAAGCTCGCGCGCGCACGCACGCACGACATACACACGACACACACACACGAACAAACATACACGTACGTTGAACAACCGTATACACGGGGAAGGCCAATGCAATGTAACAGCAACTACGACAGCTGGATGGAACTAACGAGCAAGAATTAGCTCAACGTTGCTACGAGGAAGGGTCTCTCCATTCTATATCAAATTTATGCATATTCATCAGTCCAACAAACTCGTTCCGCTTCCATAAATCTCTCCTTCTTCTTTTTTCCTTTTCCCCGTCGTTCGATTTTTTTTTTCTTTTTTTTTTTTTTTTTTTTTTTTTTTTTTTTTTTTAAATACATCGACTCGCAGCGAACTACGAAACGAGGGAAAAAATAATACGTAGTATTAAATTCGATCACCGTTCAATTTATAGTTCATCGTGGAAGAACAGTAATCTCTGGATTGCGTTCTGGATTGATTCTATAATTTTCTTTTCTGTTTTTTTTTTTTCCCCCCTACATAGACTCGTAGCGAAGTCACAAAAAAGATATTAGAATTAAATTGGATAATTATTTACTGTGTAGTTGGTTTTAAGAAAAAACAAAAAGAAAAAGAAAGAAAAACTATAATCTGTGTTGCGTCTAAATCGATTGTATTATTTTCTTTTTTTTTTCTTTTTTCTTTTTTACTTTCTGTTCTTAATACCGCCTCGTAGCGTACTCGAAAAAAAAAAGATACTACAATTGGATTAGATAATTATTTGGTATATAATACGACATAGAGAAACTGTAGTCTATAATTCGTTTATCGATTTACGCGTCGAAAGGTTGCAGTTATTATTATTATTTTTTTTTCCTCGTTTGTTCTATCTCTCCATCTTTCTACACTTTGTTACTCATCGTCCTTCTTTTCCATTCTCTCTCTTTCTTTCTCTCTCTTTCAACGAGAGCCTAAATATAGAGGTTAGAGAGGCAAGTAACTTCTGCTTGAGTGTATATAAACCCTGCCAGCGCGAAACTGGAGTGAACTCGTTAAAATTATGACTCTAAGAGAAAGAGAAAAAGAAATAGAGAGAGAGAGAGAGAGAGAGAGAGAGAGAGAGAGAGAGAGATTGTTATTAGCGGTAGAGAAAGAACCATAGAACGATTCGATTAAAAACGATCGATTCGAGAGTTTACTTCAACTTGCACGACTTAGAAAGTTATTATCGAATCTATCGTAGGAGAGAGAGAGAGAGAGAGAGAGAGAGAGAGAGAGAGCACCCGCCACCCTCCGGCCCCTTCACCGCACCCTCTAGAAAAATTCAAAGAAAAAGAAAAGAAATTATGTAAAAAAATATATATGTGAATGTAATACAAGAAAAACATTATTTGCACAAATTCTCGGATCTAACTTTCGAAAAAATATACATAAATACATACATACATGCATACATACATAGATACATACATAGATACATACATACATAAATACCTTATACGCACAATACTAATCGATTTATTAATAAGTCGTCCTACGATCAATACGATATACATACGTAACTTTCGATTCAACCTCGTTGTTATCATTATAGCTCTACCTACCGGTACAAGTGTATATTGATAATTCGTTAAGATAAGATCTTGAATAAGTTCGAATGATGAAATAAAACAAAAAATATATCGTCGCGAGGGCTGCCTCGTCATAACGAGAAAACGATCGTAAGGAAATGGTGAGGATGGTTAAACAATATATCTTGAGAAAACTCATTTGTGTAAAAGAGACAGAGAGAGGTTAAAAAGAGAAAGAAAGAGACTATAGAAAGAGAGAAAGAGAGAGACTAGAGAAAGAGAAAGGGAGTAGAGAATCGTACGAGTGTTTTCTCACGAGGAGAATCTCGAGAATTTGGTTGACTAGAATAAGAGGAGGTGAAGGGGTACCGGTATAGGTTGGTATGCGTTGGTAGTACGTCGAGTATCCCACAAATTCTCCTATCACGTAGTTACCACTCGATGGACCAATTGTTACTACGACGAGTAAGATGCCACCGGCGTTTATCTCGCTTTGTACATGTCAAAGGACATTATCGTTGAAATTTAGGTAGAGATCAACTTCAAATTCGATCGATACATAGATATATACATATACGTACGTTTGTATGTACGTATGTATATATGTATGTATGTATGTATATATGTATGAATGTATATATGTACGTACGTATGTACACGACGTGTACATAATTATTGTCATTTGAAATAATTATGGAAAAAGAAAAAAGAAAAAAAAGGACAGAAAAAAAGATCGCTCAAATTTCACGTAAAATTTCGATTGAATCTATTCGGATCGTTTCATTGGTTTTATTATTTATTTGTTTAAAAATACTATTTACAAACAACGAATTACAATTACTATAAGTTTCCTATTGCTCTATATACGTTTATTATCTTTTCCTCTTCTTCCCCTTTATAGATATTCTATTATAAATAATAGAATGTGTGTATTGAGAGAAAGAAAAAATTAAAATTGGAAAAATAAATAAAAAAAAAAAAAAAGAAAAAGAAAATGAAAAAAAAAACGTCTCTCCGAAAATACTTCTCTTTTTTTTTTTACCTCTCCAGTCTGCAATAGTTATCGACTCACCTAGAGCGTACATAACAGTCGATAGCTTGGAGGTCAACGACCGAGCGCGGCTATGTAAACGATCTAATTTGAATTTCAACAATAAAAAATAAAAAACGAAGAAAATGAAATATAAGCAAAAGGAAAAAAGAAGAAGGAAGAAAAAAATATCTACCCCCAGAACTATCGATATCGTATATCGAATCTTTCACGATATTTGCATGACTTCTATCTTTCGTTAGAAATTGTCGACGAAAGATATATACAAAAATATACATATACATATATATATATATATATATATATATATATATATATATATATATATCGAACTATCGAAAAAACATCGAACTATCGAAAAAAAATGTTCACGAAGACAAAAAATGTCTGGTACAGCCACTGGTATCTCTCGTTGCCTTAAATATTTAATTATGGTTATCCTATCCTTTTTCCTTCTTTTTCACACGAAGTTGCCTTAACCGCAAAGTAATTGCAGAGCAAAGCTTGCTACTCCACAGAAAAGAAAAGAAAAGAAAAGAAACGAAAAGAAAAGAAAAGAAAAGAAAAAAGTTAGAGAGAGAGAGAGAGAGAGGTAGAGATAGAGAAAGATAAATAGAAAGGAAAAGAGAGATAGATAGATAGAGATATGGAGAGAGAGAGAGAGAGAGAGAGAGAGAGAGAGAGAGAGAGAGAGAGTGACCCCTCTTTGATAAAGCATAGTTCTATAGCATACACCCTTCTCATCTCCCTCTCTCTCTCTCTTTCTTTCTCTCTATCTATCTATCTATCTATCTTTATCATACTCTATCTTCGTTACTCTCACGAACGAGGGTCGGTCTTAACGTCCTTAACCTATTTCCCAACGGTGTTATACGTTAACGCAACATAATGATTTAGCTTCCTCCTTTTCTCTTATAATACTACTACCCTATTTAATTCTGTCTCTCTCTCTCTCTCTCTCTCTCTCTCTCTCTCTCTCTCTCTCTCTCTCTCTCTCTCTCTCGTTCTCCCTCTTTCGTAAAGTTTAATAACGCGAAGCTTTCATTTTTTCCTTCCTCATCTGAATGAAACGCAGTTAGTTTCATCGTTACGCATTTTTATAACCATCAATTAGTACTTTCCTAATCGTCCCTTTTCATCGTCATTCATATTAAAATAATGGCTAGAATGAGGAAGAAAAAGAAAGGGAGAGAGAGAGAGAGAGAGAGAGAGAGAGAGAGAGAGAGAGAGAGAGAGAGAGAGAGGGAGGAAGAGAAAGAGTGAATCGAATATAAAAGGACAATAATGCTTGCAAATGTTTCAGCTTTCTAAAGACTTGCTTGGAAAATGATGCGATTAACGTTATGAACAGCTCTCTCTCTCTCTCTCTCTCTCTCTCTCTCTCTCTCTCTCTCTCTCTTTCTTTTTTTTTGTTCGAAGAGAGATTAGAATCCATATTAAAAAGGATATACTACAATTGCTGTTAAACGTCATTTTACGACCGCAGTACGGTCCAGTAATAGGAAATTTAATACGCCCCCCCCCCTCTACCCCGGGTAATTCTATCTATTTTTTTCTTTCTTAATATTTTCTTTTCTTTTTTTTTTTTTACATGGGATCTTCGAGGCGATACAAAGAAAAATAAATAAAGGAAGAAAAAAGAAAAAGTAAATAATGCGGAGAGAGAGAGAGAGAGAGAGAGAGCTTCTAAAATTGAAAGGAGCAATGAAATGGCACGTGGAAAAATATAATATTATATTAACGTGATCCATACAATATACAGGATCGTTTTAAATGATGACGAGAGGTCGATCACGGTCGATATCGAAGATATATACGATACGGTAGTATGGCCATATCGTAAGTATGTTTTATTCCACGTGTACGAGAGATTAAAAGCAGCTGGCTTGCTCTATACAAGTTCTGTAATGTGAAAGAAAGAGAGAAAGAAAGAAAGAAAGAAAGCGAGAGAGAGAGAGAGAGAGAGAGAGAGAGAGAGAGAGAGAGGAATAATCGATCGTGTCTGGTACCGAGTACAAGTTCGATCTATTTTTATCGAATACGTTCCAACCATCGATCATTAATGATATCTTTATACATGTGATCGCGCACGCACGTACATACGCACGTGCACCATCATGAAAAAAATGCTGTCATCTCGAAACTAACATTATTATCATCCGAGTACATGCAACAAGATCATTCTATTCATTCTAGAAACAAAAAATTATATATACATACGTATGTATGTATTTATTTATTCTATATATTTGTTATATATATATATATATACACACAATAAATATATAAATATATAAATATATAATTTATTATATATATATATATATATATATATATATATATATATAATAAATATATAAATGTTGTACGTATACGTATATTTAATAGGTATACGACGTAAAATTACCGAAGGTAAGAACAATCGATCGGTGATGGTTCGTTACCGATAAGAAAAATAAATTGCCCGTCTCGAGTTCCTGGGCGCGCTTAAACGCGAAGAGCAACCACGATGGAATCTCGAATACTTAACGCAAGAGACTCATCCGCTTTTCCACTTACGGAAGAGGAAATATCTTCTTTTTCTCATCCTATAACCCACTCCTCGCATCGATTCACCGCGAATACTTTTCCTTTACAAGGATGGAAGAGAGAGAGAGAGAAAAAAAAAGAAAGAAGAAGAGAGAACGAAAAAAGACAAGAATTAAGGCTAAAAATAGGATGAAGCAAAAAAAAAAATAAGCCGAGAGAGATTTTGCACACTTGTGTTGTGTGTGTGTTGTGCGCGCACGCGACAAAACGAAAAATGGATTTCACATATATAGAGAATTAAAAAGAAAAAATAGATTTTATCAACATGGCATCAGAAATATTTAATCTCTACAATAATAAAAATAATAATAATAATAATAATAATAATAATAATAATAATAATAATAATAATAATAATAATGATATAATATAAATGAAATATATAAATGTCTCGATAATTTTAAATATCAATTATTTTTACATTTCTTCTTAAACTTTTTAAACTAATCTTTCTTTCATATTATAAAACTACGCTTCCGGCTTATCCTGTATACATACATATATACATACATACATAAAAAGTAGCATATATTTAAATATTAATTTTTCATATATATATATATATATATATATATATATAT
>OU964962.1:7662514-7699541 GCA_918808275.2 Dolichovespula sylvestris | reverse complement strand
TATACGTACAAATCCGAGAACTACTCCCGTCTCTGGTGCATGTATATCATTTGTGTACGTGTGTGTATGTATGTATTTATGTGTGTGTGTATGTGTGTATGCGTGTATGTGTAGGCGTGTACGAGCACGATCGCGTGCGTGTATGTTTGTTATTTTGTATGTTCGTTTGTGTGTGTTATACGATATTAATATGATACAATTTTTGTAATGTTCATGAAATAATTTATTTAATATCAATGACTGCATTGGCACGAATAAACGAGGAAAAAATTACACTGCATTTTCCAACTTCCCTGTCCGCCTCAATTTTTGTATTACATTTCTCTTTGTTTTTTTTTTTCTTCTGCTTCTTTTTTTTCTTTCTTTTTTTTTTTTTACTCCAACTTTCAATATTTTCCACATAAAGTTGTCATCCGCTTGAATGTATTGCAAATACAAATAAATATTTGTATTATTTCGAATGAAAAATGTTTAAAACACCGACAGACACACAACGCAATCCAATTTAATGGCGGCCAGGATGATAACGAGGAGACATCCAATTATGAAATGAAATTCTTTTTATTAACTATACTACGTTAATTCAATTTTATTACGTGCCGTATAAAACAATATAGCTTGTACATATTTGTTTGGACGATTTTTGTCATCGTTACCGTATAAAATTAAGAAAAAAATAAATAAATAAATAAATAAAATAAAATCAATGAGATCAATTAATCGACAATATAGCTGTAAATTAATTGCAATAAAACAAAGAAAAAAGCAAAACCAAAAAAAAAAGAAACGAATCGCGACGTAAGTAGAGTGGAACTTGAGCGAATGAAAACAAAGAATTAAAGAAGAACCTCGCTCCCTTTTATTCGTAATTCATCGGAATAACGTGGATAATATATTCGAATAAAAGTCAGAAATGTCGTCGAGTCGCAACAAGCGGCGCATTTTTGAATAACCCGCCGTAACGAGAATCGCGATATGTAATCGTTTCCAACTAATCGAAACAAAAAAGAAAAAAGAGGAAAAAAAGAAAACACCGTGCAGTACCGTAGGGAAATACAATCGAAACGCCATTCGCTGTTCGACAAACTAATTAATTAAGAGAATGATAGACTTTTTATCTGTCGGAGGTCGGCACGTCACGTGACTAACACGATATCGGGATAATGACCCTTGTAAAGAAAAAACGTACGCGCGTGTGTGTGTGTATATGTATATGTATATATATATATATATATATATATATATATATATATATATAAAGCGTACGTATGTATGTATATATGTATACATGGGCGTGTATACACGTTAGAATTAGTAACGCTTATTATGACTCAATGATTTCTTTTCTTTTCTTTTATTTTCAGATAAATTCGGTCTAGTTAACTCTTCGAGACACGGTGGGATTAAAAACGTCCCACCTTTTAGATGCACGATAACGCATAGTGGGACATTTTTAGACCCATCCTCAAGATTCCACCACCATTCACGAACTCACGTGGCGGCGGTAGGATTATTCGAGTCTCTATCCTATAACAACAAATTCAATCGAATTATTATTATCCCTTTATATTTTTGTATTATGTGATGATATCTTTGTCAATAAAAAAAAAAAATATATATATATATATACACCGATTTTGTTTAATTTAAAACGCGATAAAATTTCTGTGCAACGCGGGTCCATTATATTTTTTGAAATCCCGTGGGCCCCGAAGAGTTATAGGTATAAGGAACGAGATGAGTGAGAAAACATGGCGGGAAAATTCAAAAGAAAATGATAATAATAATAATAATAATAATAATAATAATAATAATAATAATAATAATAATAATAACAATAATAATAATTATTATTACAAGAACAACAATAAAAATAATAATAAATAAGTAAATATAAAAGAGAGGGTTTAAAATTTAAATACCCAATAGAATTTTCATCGAAAGTTCCTGTTCGCGTGTTCGAAGCTCGTATAAGCTTCGACATTATTATTTCCAGGCACATTCGGGTGTATCTTTATTACGTAACGAGCACGTCGACTCGAGGCAAACGGGGAAGAAAGAGAGAGAGAGACAGAGAGAGAAAACGACGTTCGTTAACGAGGCGCGAACGATCAGAGCCACCTTGTCCCATTCGCTATTTCTGCGAAGTAAATAAGTATGTATCTCCTAAATACTTTCTCTGCTTCTTCCCACTCCTCTCCCTCCCAATCTCCTCCTCCCCGGACCTTCTTCCCCCTTTCTTCCTTTCTCCAGTCTTAAATAAATTTCTCTCTTTCGTAATATAAATTAATATATATATATATATATATATATATATATATATATGCACGCACACGCACACACGCACACACGCACGCACACACACACACGGTATATCATTTCGACCGATCCATACAAATAACGTTGACGCGATTAATGGCAAAGAGAAATATTTCAACGAAGTAAAAAAGGATATGCCCGTGTACAAGATATTTGCTATATAAAGTGCACATAAATATAAATAAGTACAAATATAAAACGAATATGAAAGAAAGAAAAAAAGAAAGAAAAAGAAGACTTGGGTTATTAACTTAACGAACGATAAACTTTATCGTATCCTATGAAATCCAAGTGAAATTGGTACACCCGGTATATACGTACAACGAATTACATCAATGATTCGGACTTTACGATTCGACAATCGAACACACGTTTACAATATACACGTTCGATTATTCACACGCATCATACACAATATATCATATATTAGGGTGTCTCCCATAAGTTCTTCCTTTTTTTTTTATAGCGTCATTCATAACGTGCCACGGAAGGAACTTAAGAGACACCCTATATATATATATATATATTGTATTATTCATATGGAAAAAATTTCCTATTTATCGTACGAAAATCTCGTAGAAAAAGTTAGAAAAAACTTTTCTAGGGAAAAATATAATACCACTAGAGCATTAAAACACTAGCAAACGTGGTGCATACACCACAGTCTATACTATAACTCTTTCCTAATCGGACGACGATATTACGCTCGGGGAAGGATTGTTAAACCGGGATTTCTATTGGCTAGCTTTTTTCATCGAAATTCACTTCTCGTGCAGCTTATTTACATACATACATACATACATACATACATATATGCATACCATACTATACATGGATAGTTCGCGCGCGGAGAGGTTCGTCATTGATAAGTCTAATCTTTAATGTGTGCAAGTATGTGTGTGTGTGTGTGTGTATGCACTCTCGAAAGGAGCTCCCGACTAAAACGGTTGCGATCAAGGAACAATAGTAAAACGTATTACCAACCCAACCAACCGAACAATGAATCTCCGACACCCTCTCGTTTGCTGCATTCGTACAAATACAAACAATGTATGTACACACACAGCACGCGCGCGCGCGCGCGCACACACACACACACGTATCTATGATATGTAAGAGAATCGTTCCCTCTTCCTCCCTTCCCTCATTTCTCTCTCTCTCTCTCTCTCTCTCTCTCTTTCTCTCTCACTTTTGCTTTTGTTTAACGCTTCGCGAATGCTTTCGCAGGCTCTTCTGGATTAATTAACAAAAATGCTCTCCTCCATTCAGCAAACGCGATGCACTCGATATTTTAAACTCGAAGAACGGGATTCGAAGTAGTAAAGAGTTGAGGCAGGGTCTTTCAATCAAGTTGCTCTATTTCATTCATTCTCTCTCTCTCTCTCTCTCTCTCTCTCTCTCTCACACACACACACACACACAAACACTCTCGCGTTCTTTTGGATGTGTGCCGAGTAGTCCTATAGGACAATAAGGATAAGGATAACGATAACGATGGAAGAAAATCCCTAAGATTCTCCCTCTCGCCCTAGCTCCCCCCCCCTTCTATCTCTATCTCTATCTTTCTTTTTGATTGTGTATTTAGAGAAAAACGATTAGCCTACTAGAGAAGTACACTTGGCTACTACTGTCTTTCTCCGAAACGAAACGAGAGACGGCTTTCTTCTTCTTCTTCTTCTTCTTCTTCTTCTTCTTCTTCATCTCTCCTCGAGTTAAATATATATATATATATATATACACACACGACTTCGATAAGATTCTTGGAGAACATAAAAGGAGGTGGAGGAAGAGATGAAGGAGGAGGAGGAGGAGGAGGAAGAGAAACAGTAGCTGAAAAAGATAAATATGCTTACGTCTGGATAACAAGAAGATAACGTTATAGCTTTCGATTGTTCATCGTGTACGCATCGAAGGTACATATACATGTATGTATATATAAATACGCGTATGTACTACTACGTATTTATGTGTACCGATTACCACATCCATTATTTTTTACGATTAAAAAGATAACTGCTACGTCTGTGTGTGTGTGTGTGTGTACAAGTTGGACTTGTTTATCGGATTATTATACGGAGATGTAACGAAAAATACGATGCAAAACTTCAGAAATATTCTGTCGGTAAGGGGAACGGGGGTGAGGGAGGAGGGGTTGCATATATGCATGTCACTATGATAATTGCGACTATGTGCGTGTGTGTATCCTATATAAGTGTTGTATATATGTTTTATATTAATTTTAGAGAAAAATGATTCCTTTACGTGATTTTCGAATTTTGTTTGAAATAACGCGCGAAAAACGTTCGCGTTTTTCTTGCAATTGATGAATTATGCCAATTATACAGTTCTTCCCTCCTCTACCTATTTCTACATCTCTCGCCTCGACTTACGATTTTCAATCTTATCATTTTCTAAATTTTCTCGTATCGGCTTCGACGTGCTTGTGAAAATGAAAGAAAGAAAAAATAAGATATGAAAAAAAGAAGAAGAAGAAGAAGAAGAAGAAGAAAGGAAAAACACGTCGGAATTGCACGAAACTTGGATTAGACGTAAGAGATAAGAGAAGAAGAAAAAGAAAAGAAAAGAGAATTGTATTTTCCAATAACAACGTCGTCGTCGATCATAGTCAGATGATACAGAAAATAATGGAAAAAAAAAGAAAGATTAAAGGAAGAAAAAAATTAAAAAGGAAGGGGAAAAAATTGAATAGACACTTTGTCGATTAGACTCGTTCTAAAAATAAATAATAGGGACATCTGTGTGTATATATATGTATGTATGTATGTATGTATGTATGTATGTATGTATGTATGTATGTATGTATGTATGTATGCGTGTATGTATGTATGTATGATGTATGTATGCATGTATGTACGTATGATGTATATATATATATATATACACACAAACACGTAATAATTGTCGTCAGCTGTCAGATCTCCCGACGTGAAAATCGACGCATCAAAGATCCCACTGTGCGATTATGATTCGACCTGCTTTGAATAATGTTGACATACTAAACATTCCTGTGCTCCATCGTTATATCATTCATACGTGTGTGGGTATGTATATATAAATATATAAATATAAAATATACGTATGTATATATATATGTCACGTACCTACACACACACACACATATATATATACACACGTGTATGTGGCAGGGGAGGGGGAATAACAGTTATAAGTAGTTCTGCGTTCCACGCGTAACTATATTTAAACGCACATAAAATAAATAAAAATAAATGAAAAATATAAAAGCAATTGTACATTTAATGGAACTGTAAGTTGGAACAATATATATTATGTGTAGATAAAAAGAGATCGTCGATAGAACATCATCAAAAAATAAATAAAAGTAATGCATAAATATAAGTAAAAACGGACATATTATTCGTAACGGATGTAATGCGAAAAAAAGATTAAGGTATAAAAAAAAAAAAATAGAAAAAAGAATGAAAAAATAAGAAATATAAAAATCTAACGATAAATAACTTAATTATCCAACCAATTAATTTCCGATTGGTCACTTCAGAATTTCTCAAAATGTACAAATACACACACACACACACACACACACACACAAAAGTGTTGGTAAAGTGATCAGTGTAACGAACGATAAAAGCGAGGACGCACGGTTAAAGTTTTGCACGAGGACTATCTAGGAGTATTAAAGAGAGAGAGAGAGAGTGAGAGAGAGAGAGAGAGAGAGAGACAGAGAGAGAGAGAGAGAGAGAGAGAGAGAGAGAGAGAGAGAGAGAGAGAGAGAGATTGTCGAGTCGACAAATACGGATTATCGAGACGAGATTTTCAGAGGGTGGCTCCGAGATAAACGCGTTCGAAGATATCTCTCGATGGTATTATCATTACGCGTCCTCTTTCTCTACGATTTCCATGTTATATACGTACGTACGTACATACATACATACACGTACGCGCCCATATACACGATTGGGTGGATCGAAAGTTCCTAGGTGAATCAAAAATTTCTCAGATGATAAACAAAAATATATATTATTCTTCTCGCGAGATCTTTCAGGATGATTTTATTTCTTTATATACATATGTGTGTGTGTGTGTTTTATTTTTGTTTCTTTCCTCAATTTTTTATTCTTTTTTTTATTTCTCCACCTCCTCCACCCCCTCCCCGAAATCGTAAAACTACAAGGCCAATTGGTAGTCTGAAAAGTCTCGAAAAAAGTTTGATTGAATTTTTTTTTTTTTTTTTTTTTTTTTTTTTTTTTTTTTTTTTTTTTTTTTTTTTTTAATTTCGTATATATGTACATAGAGATACGTACGTGTATGTGTACGAAAGGTTCGAACTCGTTTTAGAAGGTCATATTACGACGTACCCGAGGACTTTTGTGAATAAGTTACTATAAGTTTATACAACGCACCTGTTTACGCAGCTGCGAATAACATCTAAGTGAGAGAGAGAGAGAGAGAGAGAGAGAGAGAGAGAGAGAGAGAGAGAGAGAGAGAGAGAGAGAGAGAGAGAGAACAACGGGATCTTGTGTCCTTTTACTACTCTTAAAAGCTTTTATGAATGTAAACAATAAACAAATTTATCGAATCGTATTCACACACTCTCTCTCTCTCTCTCTCTCTCCCTCTCTGTTTTATAATATATTCGAGAAAATAATTTGAAAAAAAGGAAGGAAGGAAAAATAGATTAAAGAACGACGATAAAAATATGAAATAATGAATCTTTTCGAGGATTTCAATCGAGACTATATATTTAAAAAAGTTTTCTATTTTTATTTTTATTTTCTATTTTTCAATTATCGCACTTTTGATTGGAAACGAACTTTACGACTCAACGATTTCTATATGAGGAACTTTTTGACCTGCAATTGTGTGCGTACGTGCGTGTCGAACGATTCCATTGCATCTTCTATTCTTATCTTCTCGTTCGAATAATATTTAATGTTACTCTTTGAAGAAAACAGACGACTTGGCTGTATGTAAGGTACGTATGATAATAAAATTGAAAAATTAACGTAAAACGTAGGAGGCGCATCCTTCAAACGCAATGATTCGTTTCTAAATGTTCTTATCGCTTTGCTATTATCGATGCTATTTAAATTTGATATTGTTACCGCGTGAAATGGTAAAATTAAACGGGGGAAAGAGGATAGAAGAGAAAAGAAAGATAGAAAGAAAGAAAGAATTGCGATGGTAAAATATCGATAAGTTCTAAAATATTACGATAAGTTCTATCATATATGACCCTAATACACACACACACACACACACACACACAATTTTATATTATATATATAATAAAATTGTTAAAACTTGTCGGTCAAGTAAAAAAAAAAAAAAACATGTCGCAAGTTAGTCAACACTTGTGAGTTAGAAATAATAATAATAATAAAAAAAAAAAACGAAAATAATAACACGTGTAAGAATTGATATCATATCTACATAACTTTCATATATATATATATATGAGGATACAAAAATTATAAAAACATCAATTAAATAAAGAGAGACAGAGAGAGAGAGAGAGAGAGAGAGAGAGAGAGAGAGAGAGAGAGAGAGAGAGAGAGAGAGAGAGAGAGAGAGAGAGACTTATCACAGGTTGCTGAACACTTATTAACTTAGATAAAACGTAGAACCAGAAATGGTAAAACTCGTTAAAGGATTAAGCGCGAGTAATCGACGTAAGAACGGTCGAGAAAAGGTAATACGATAATTCTTAGACATAGGACTACGACGGAATCCTCCGACTAAAAACAATAAGACAATCCAACAACAACAACAACAACCACAACAACAAAAGAACAAGACATCGAAAGGTAAGACCAAAAAAAAAAAGAAAAAAAAAACAACAAGACCTCGCTAAAGGGGGAACGTCACAAAAATTAAATTAAATTAAATTAAATTACATTAAATTAAACTAAATTAAATTACTTAAATTAAATTAAAAGAGAAAGTAAAGTAAAATGAAGTAAAGCGATCTGAAGCTAAACCAAAAAAAAAAAGAAAGAAAATAAATAAATAAATAAATGAATAAATAGGTAAATAAATAAAATGGAGTAAACGTTATCCCTCGTCGATCTCTTATCGACTACTATACTTCGTCTTAGCCGGCTCTTTCGTTAGTAAAGCGATCGGATCGAGTAGTGTAGCCTACAGAATGAAGGTATGCGTGTATGTATGTATGTATGTATGTATGTATGTATGTATGTATGCATGCATGTACGTACATATCCATACATATATACATACATACATACATACATGCATACATACATGCATACATACATAATATACATATATAAATATATATCTTCACGTACGTAGGTACGTACGTACGTATGTATCTCTACGTAAAAGAACATAACTCGGTATAACTCGCGGAACAACTTCTCTCGAAGCTTACAACATCTCGACTCGAGTCTGTTGGCATCGTCCTCGTCCTCGTCCTCGTCCTCGTCCTCGTCGTTGGGGTGTAGTATCTCGACTGACGCCTTCTCCGACTTTTATTCGAGAGAGAGAGAGAGAGAGGGGGGGAGAAAGAGAGAGAAAGAGATAGACAGAGAGAGAGGGGGGGAGAGAGAGAGAGAGAGAGAGAAAGGAGAATGGACGAAGAAGAAGAGAAAGAGAGAAAAAGAGAGGAGGAGGTGGGGAGGAGGGGAAGAGAAGGGTCGAAAGACCGGCCGATGGGCTTGGAATGTGGCCGTTAAAGCGAGCGAGCGAGCAAAACGATCGGAGGTCTCTTCGCACGATGTTTACTATCATCGTTGGACGATGCCGAAGAAGAAAAAGATGAAGAAGAGGAGGAGGAAAAGGAGAAGGAGAAGGAGAAGGAAGGAAGGAAGAAGAAGAGTAATAATAAAAAGAAGAAGTAAAGAAGGAATAATGAAAGAAGAATCGGGACGAGGCGACACAGAGGGTGCTCGCGATAATAACGCGGGTCGATATACAACGGGCGTTATTTCGAGGCACTCTCTCGCGCTCTCGCAGGACTTTCGACAGGGTTACCTCCTCCTCCTCCTCTCTCTCTCTCTCTCTCTCTCTCTCTCTCTTATTCTCATTCTCTCTCTCTCTCTCTCTCTCTCTGTCTCTTTCAAAATGAAAAAGAAAGAAAGAGAAAGTATGCAGGTAGAGAGAAGAGCATATATATATATATATATATATATATATATATATATATATATGTACATACATACAGATGTACATATAAACATGTATAACGAATTCGTTATAAAACGTATTACTATTACTACTACTATTCTTCTGTTTCTTCTTCTTCTTATTATTATTATTATTGTTGTTGTTGTTGTTGTTGTTATCGTTGTTATTAATATGACGTATTAAATTCGTAACGCTTACCTTGCCACTCCTCGCAGCCGGCGAGTTCTCGACGATGTCATAAATAACGTGAGGAAGTCCCGCCGTCCCGAGAAGGGAGAAACCGAAACCGGAGGAGTCGCCGCGGTTCAGGGTGACCAGCAGCTCCTCAGCCATATTTCGTGCACATTGATCACCTCCCTGTCATTTGTGACGACGACGACGCACCTTCGCGGGTAATAGAGAAAAATCGGACGCGATGAAAGCACCGTGTTAGCATGTAACGTCGTTTTTGTCGTTGTCGTTATTGTTGTTGTTGTTGTTGTTGTTGTGGTTGGTGGTGTTGTTGTTGTCGTTATCCTTGTCCTAGTCCTAGTCCTCGACGTCGTCGTCGTCGTCGTTGTCGTCTTCGTCTTCCCCTTCCTCCTCCTCCTCCTCTTCTTCTTCTTCCTCCTTGCCAACACCACAGTCACCACCGTCGTCGTAGTAGTCGTCTTCGTTGTTCTTTCTATTTATTTATTTATTTATTTTTTCTTTCTTTCTTTTATTTCCTTTGCTTTCCTCTCTCTCTCTCTCTCTCTCTCTCTCTCTCTCTCTCTCTCTCTCTCTCGCTAGGTCGTCCCTCCCCCTCACCCCTCCCCACCTAACAGCACTACAGCAGCAGCAGCAGCAGCAGCAGCACAGCAGCAGCACACCCCACGATTACTCTCTTCCTCTTCTTTTTCTTCGTTTTCGTCCTCTTTTTCTTCTTTAACCTTTATTTTCTTTCCTCCCTTTTTCCTTCCTCCTCCTCCTTCCTTCCTTCTCCTTCCTTAACTACCGTCAGTATTCCTGTATCTCTCTCGTTCTTCCCGTTTCTCGTTTTTGCGCGATACCCGCCACACACAGTCACGCGCGAGCGCGAATAAAAGGGAGAAAGAGAACGAGAGAGAGAGAGAGAGAGAGAAAGAAAGAAAGAGAAAAACGACACGATTGCCCTCTCGCACTTTTCGCGCACTGCACCGTCCGATACATACGATTATTAATTGACTTTATTTCCCACCCCCCTTCTCCCATTTACACAGAGATACCTTCACTCTCCTTCTCTCATCTATCGTATCTATCTATCTTATACCTATCTATTCTATCTGTTTTATCCGTCTATCCATCCATACATCTATCTATCTATCTATCTCTATCTATCCGTCTGTTCTTCTTTACGTACACCCGGCGACGCGTAGTCTTTCGTACGCGAAGCTGCCCAACAGAGAGAATGAGAGAGACTAGACAGATACACGGAGAAGAGAACAGAACAGTATAGAACGAAACAGAACAGAACAGAACGGAACGGGAGAAAGAGAGAGAGAGAGAGAGGGAGAGAGAGAGAGAAAGAGAAGAGAGAGAGAAAGAGAGAGAGGGTCTATTACTTTCGTTGAAATCTTTCCTTTGCCACTCCCGCGCGTTCCGCACTCGCGTGTGCTTGCTGCTCCTCCTCTTCCTCTTACTCCTCTTTTAACAATCTCATTCGCGAAATCTTCTTATTACCGACACACGCTTCTCTCGCTCTCTTATGTTTCTTCTTTCTTTCTTTCTTTCTCTTTCTCTCTTTCTCTTATTTTTTTTCTTTTCTTTTCGACGAGGTAATATGTACCTGCGCGCACACTACGCGGCGGCGGCGTCGCGACGACGACGACCAACGACGTTTATCCTTGGCGGCGACTTGCGACCCACGACGCACGACCCATCATTTACGTGTATATACGTATATGTTCCGTGTGTATATATACATATTATATATACATATATGTGTGTGTATATTTGTGTTTATATCTATTTTATACGTGTATATGTATGCAAGCGTGTATTCGTCATATATACATACACATATTATATTATATATATATGTATATGTAAGAGAAAAATCTAACAAGCGAGCACACCTCTACCCTGCCCGGCGACCGGCTTGCGACTGCACGATGGCGCCACTAGAAAGGCGGCCTACCTTCCTTCTTCCCCCACCACGCCGACCCTCTCAACCTACTACGTTACTCGAGCGAGCGATACTCTCTCTCTCTCTCTCTCTCTCTCTCTCTCTCTCTCTCTCTCTCTCTATCTCTCTTTCTCTTTCTCTTTCTCTTTCTCTCCCTCTTCTCCTTTCGAATTAAAACTCGATACACTCGGAGACATTTCGGTTTTTCAAATTTTCTCTTTTTTATCAATTTCTTTTTTTCTTTTTTTTCGTTCCGTTCATTTATTTTAAACTTGGTCTTTTCGATTCCTTTATTTTTTTTTACCAACGTTACGTATCGCGTATATCACATTCTAGGAAATGTTCTCTTCTCTCTTTCTGTCTCTCACTCTCTCTCTCTCTCTCTCTCTCTCTGTCTTTCTTTTTTCTCCTTCTTCCTCTTCTCCTTCTCCTTCTCCTTTAACGCAGTTATTCCGACCAACCAGCGATATTCCTGCAAAGGAAAACAAACGTATTGTTATATAGCAGGACCAACGACGTAACAGTATTATGTGATCGACAATTTGAATTTTGTCGGTTCCTACCGCGCTACTTTATATCCCGTAATTTCCTTTTTTATTATTATTGTTATTATTATTATTATTATTATTATTATTATTATTATTATTATTATTATTATTATTATTATTACTATTATTACTATTATTGTTATAATTATTATTATTAATATTATTCGTCGATACGATCGATCATCGCTCTTATTTGATTATTAACGAATACGTAATATGGGGGGATGGGTGGTTTGAACAAAAAATCAGAATCAATGGAATCTTTCTCCGTTTAACTTGTAGTCAATTTTAAAATAATAATATTTACGGCATTCGACAATAGTCGAATTTAACGAACGACTTGACGCAGTCGTCCTTCGTAACGGTACGAAACTAACGATAAGAGGGTTAGACGAGAAATTTATAAATTTTTATCTAATACATGAAATATCTTTTTCTTTTCTTTTTATTTTTATTATCTTCCGCTCGTTAAAAAAACCTTCGAGATAATGATCTTCTCTCATGGTTCTCTCGTCTATTAGTAGGGGGCCGTTCGAATTGTCATCCCGTGACTTGACTTCGTCAGTAGCGAAAGCAAATATGGAGCCAATAGCTCGTCTCGTGAAAGTATCGTTACCAAATTATTTGGCCGGATTACCGATTCCAGATACGATAGGAGGATGGTTTCGACTAGGCGGTAAGCGATATTAATTGTTTGATTAATTTTATCTCTACATTTGGACGATCATGCGTCTTTCGTTGGTTATAAAAAAGAAATTTCGCAAGAGTGACTGTGCAGTAAGGCATCGCTCGTGTCGAACGTGATTGTTTGCTTCGAGCGAAGGAAAAAAAAATATAATAAAATAAAGTAAGATAAAAGAAGGAAGAAGGAGGAAGAAGAAGAAGAAGAAGAAGAAGAACGTGTGTAAATCAAGATTTTGTATATCTGTTTTCATAGTGACCGATTGGGCATCATTAATTCCACCGACCGCTTTATTGGCAGGCATTGGTTATATGTCGTACAAAGCGTTTTGTCCCCATGGCAGACCGAAAGTAAGCGATCTACTTGTTACAAAATCACATAGAAAAGATATTGCAACGATATCTTTTAAGCAACCCGTATCGTTTAGTCATATCGATTACGTAATCACATTTTTGACTTTCTCCTATTTAAATCATTCTCGAGGTACAACAAATTTTCGTGTATATATAACGACGAAATCGAATGACGTTTCTTTATTTGTATACTATTATTATATAATCTCGGTTAATTCGTTAAATGCTATTGCACGTTTATCGTACTAAGATTCTATGATATATCCATTTACATATATATATATATATATATATATATATATATATATATACACATATATATGTTTTAGCCATGCGGTCTAGTAAATCCTTCTATTAAGAAAGATATTAATAAAGTAGTAGATATCATTGACGTCGAAGATATAACAGAAAAGGCTGTTTTCTGTCGTTGCTGGAGGTCTAAAAACGTAAGTTTTTGATATTACTCATAGTTTAATCAAAATCTCTACTGTTTATAAAGAGTAACTTTTATATATGACCTAGTTTATATTCATCCAAGAATTCTAGTTATGAAACTAGTGTTACATAACAAGTGCAGTAAGATTCTTTACTTATGTAGTTCTTGTTTTATTATAATATTGGAAAAAAACTTTTTATTAAGCGTATCATAGAAAAAAAAAGTATATATAAAAGTGTATAAAAAGTATAATTCAATAAAAAAAATTAGACATTCTAAAAAGAAATGTTTCCTTATTGCAGTGGCCATACTGCGATGGATCTCACGGACCGCACAATAATGAGGTCAACGACAATGTTGGTCCATTGATCGTGAAGAAAGAGAAATAAATGCGATCTGTCCATTATTTAAATACCAGTTGACACAAATAACACTATACTGTTTCTATACGGTTAGTGAAAAGAAATTTCTTTAGAGGTATGGAATAAGTACTTCATCTATCAAAGGGTTAAACTATTTCTTATTTTTCTGTAGATAGTGCATTGTATTAACAAGGATTTATAAAAAAGGTTTAATTATCAAGAAATAAAGTATGTTAAAGCATGTTATTTACCCGATCGTTGAAAAAATACAGGAAATAATTTATTAATAAATATACAGAGAGAGAGAGAGGGGGGGGGACAGATTGTTGTTCTCGGATATACTAATTTTAAATTATATTTCTGTAGATTACGATAATAATATTTATATGAATTATGATTCGACTTGCGCTTTCTTAAATAATTGTCTTAATCCCTAAAGCATGTATGTACATATATACATATATATATATACATATATATTATATATATAAATTCAATGATTTGCATAATATTTGGGTAACATTTGTTTAAATAAAATGTATCTTACATAAAAAAATAACATACATGGTTTATTATTATCTTTGTAATATATACACCTATGAAGCCATGCTACAGATAGGAAACAAATCGTTTTCATCGATAGCACAAATACTATTGTCTTTGTTAATATTATATATCTTATCGATTAGACAGTTATGCTTTTAAAGAAATGATCACGGTATTCGTTAATCATATAATTCTAACAACTAGCGTTCACATGAAATATATTCACTCGCTGTCTTGTCAGTGGTCCTGCATGTAATATAATAATTAATATATGAAACCGTGTATATGCGAAATAATCGTCTTAAATTTATAATCATCAGTTTCTATTTCTAACGTCAATATTTTAATAATACGATAAAAATAATATCTTTCCTTAAAGTGAAATTAAGTGATATGATTTTACGTAGGAACACGCGTTGAGTTACGTAGGAAATAGTAAAGTACGAAAATATTCGAGTGTAACACGTATGTTTACAACAAACCGATTAGAATCCACACACAAATCGGTTATTATATATATATATATATATATATATATATATATATATATATATATATACATATATATGCACACACACACACATATATACACGTGCGCGCGCGCGCGATATCACAGATTTTCAAAACTTCGATTATCTCTCACGAAACTTGTAATACGAATCGTGAGTTACCTCGTGATCTGCGTATGACTTGGAGAACATACATCAGACGATATATCACCATCCTTGCTTTTCCAAAGTCAGAGCTACGAAAAACAGTAACGCATAACAAATTCGTTCACAGTATCGTTGAAAATAATATATTATATATATATATATATTTCATAATAGTACCTCAAAATGTCTCAGGTCGTTCGTATCGAATTCCAACTCGTTCACCAATAATTCTCGACGTCCGTATTTACGTCTAACAAAGAAAAAAAAAGAACAGAAGAATATCATTAAAATCTATGATAAAGACAATCGATAAGTAAAAGAATAAAAAGATTCTTATGAATATAAATAATTCAAATTATCTCCTAGATAAGAACTACTGATATAACATTTATGTATAGATATGAATCATATATTGCTCTTACTCGAGATATTGCTTCCAGATAACCGTACTGATATATCCAATAGTGATCGCAATGGCAAACGTGATAGCTGTTACCAATGCAATAATACCAGGTGGCATACTTCCGCTGCTATCCTTTTCATCTTCGTTTATAGATTCTTTGCTCTTCAAACTTAATCCTTCGTGTTCTACTTTTTTCTCCTTCTTTAAAATCACGGTATAGTTTCCAACTTTTATCTGATCGTTCTCAGAATTTAGCATGGTGTTTATCTCGGTGGATACGGTAGTTGTTATCTCTGAGGACTCTAAAAACATAATAATCTCGTTTATATAAATGCACACACACACACACACATGCACGCACGAATATGCATCGTATCGTTTAAAAATATATATATACGTCAATACGAGAATAAAAGAATAAAAATCGAATTATCTTAACGTACTCGATGTTATCGTGCTAGTTTCTGTTGTCGCGTTAATCGATTCGGGAGAAACTGTTTCGTACATCGTAGGTTTCAATTGCTCGACGGCTTCGTTATCGGCCTTTTTTTTGTCATTAACGTCCTCGGAGGCTGGAGTGGTTTTTGGTGAAATAACATTCTCTGCGGCGATCGTGACGTTTTTTTTCGTCGTCGACGACGTAGTTTCTATATATGAGGAAAAAAAAAAATAAAGAATAATGATCAATCTGTCTCGTTAATCGATACAATCGAAGCGTCATCGTACAACGTGGAAAATTTCATTTACCGGAGACGTTGCTGCTAACGGACGAATTAATTTTTTCCTGCTGCACCGTTTTAATGGTGGTAACATCTTCATCGTCGAGCGGGGTTACGCAACATTGATTCAAATTCTTTTGCTCGCCAGTAAGATCGTTCGGTTTTGGAATTTCGGTAATAACCCCGTTGTCATTAATTGGCGTAGTCTCCTCGACTGGTCGACTCGTCGTCGTCACGTTTTTTTGTTCGGTACGATTCAGGGCGATCGGCGATTCGCTTGCACTCTGCAACGTCGGGGATAATTCCTTCGTTGATGCTGTTGCGATAAGATAAGGGAAAAAAGAAAAACAAAATAACAACTGTCAACGGAAAGTAAGAATTTTATAAATGATATATTCATTTGGTTGAGAATATTTTTTTTTTTTGATCGGTTTGTCGATCACTTATTAGATACCCTTTTCATCGAACGACGTTTCATTTTGCTGTTCTTTCTTGACGATCGTCGAATTTCTTTCGGCGTCCTTGAAAGATTCCTCCTGATGATGATGATGATGATCCGTCCGATCTATCTGATCTATCTGCTGTTTCTCCGTACGATTTGTATTTTCTACATCGGCAACTAAGACTTTGTCCGACTCTCTCGGATGAATATTGAATTCTTCAATGGGAACCGAAAATGCTAGGTTCACTAAAGAAAAAAGAAAAAGAAAAAACACGCAGATAATTTGATAGTAAAAATTAATTGATAGGAATTGAATTTAATTAATGCAGGAGTTTAATTTAATTGATAAAGGATGAGACACGAAACAATTCTATTCGCAGACAGAGAGAGAGAGAGAGATATGCTATTATGATCCATCTTTCACACGATCAGTTTTTTGTTTCCTTCTGATGTACGTTTATTGTTCATTTAAAATTACCATCTAATTTACATCTAATGTTCGAATCGTATGTTGCGAAATCGTTAAACGTTCCTTTTCTTTATTGTTACGACTATAAAAATTCTACAGCTTTATATCATACAAAAACGTTTTTATCCGTTTGTAAGAATAACCGAAAGATGTGTTCAGAATTTCATTTTAGAATCAATTTATCGTACAGTATTACAAATACAAAAACAAAATAAATAAAAGAATGATCAAAAGATATATGCGTTAAACAATATTCTTGGTTCGAGTTATGAAAAATAAAAAATATATATATATATATTTATAGACAAATATTAGGAATCTTTTTAATTCGATTTATTGAACATGAAAGAAAAATTAAAATTTCGATTCTCGTATCGTAAAATCAGAACTATCAAAATTATCAATCATGAACACTCTTATCGGATCTATAAGATTGTTAGTTTTATATATATAATTTAGTTTAGTTTTAGTTTTATATATACATAAAAAAAAACACACACACACATTCAGAATTCTCTTCGAAATGACAAACGTGAAAAATAAATATTTCAATTCTCGTTTCGTCTAATCGAAACTATCGATCTTACCGAACATAAAGACAGCAAGTAAAATCTTCAACGATAATTGAAACATGTTTTTCCAATTCTGTTCGATGGTCCAAAAGCTTCTCGATCGATAACGAAAAGAAACTTTTCTATGACAATAATGGACTATGGTCTTCCCTTAGTTTCTCGCTTTATCACACGGCTATTTACCACGGTCGAATCCTGTAATCAATCACATTTGTATATATACATATATATATATATACATATGCATGTATATAGTATACATTTAGAATATAGAATGGGGGATATAGAATATATATATATATATATATTTTTTTTTTTTGTATATATAATATAAAATATATGATGTATATATTTAAAAAATAAAAAAAAAAAATAAAAAAAAATAAAAAATATAAATATAAAAGAAAGGAAAAAATAAATATATAAAATATATATATATATAGTATATACATAAATACTATAAAAAATATAGTGATCGTTTTTGCTGTTATCTGCTATTTGGCAACTATTTAATTTGCGTAACGTTAGAGTTTTGACTGCTTTTTTTTTATTAGAAATTTATTAAAACATTTGTATATATAATTTAACACACACACACACACACACACACACACACACACACACACACACACACACACACACACACACACACAATGAACATATATAAACATACTGAATACGTTTTACTATGCGATATAAGAATACGCATGATTTTTTTTTTCTTATCAAAAAATACAGTCGCATTTGGCTATATTTTTTTTCTCTTCTTCTTCCTCTTCCTCTTCTTGCGTTATTTTAGCGGAAAATTACGATAGTATATACACCTTCGAGGTCGCGGTCATGCGATCGATCTGTATTTATTAATAACGAATTATGCTGGTCTATGTTCCATCCAAATAGTTGCATCGACTAACTGCATTCTCATATTTCCCTTTCCTACTTTCTCTTTAATCATTCATTTTTATTTATTTATTTTTTTCTCTTAATAATTCCAATATCATTAACAATGTTCTTCAATATTGTGACGATGGTTTTATATTGTCAAATTATATAATATCGAAAAAGTTTTAGTATTCATATGTGATGATGATATAACATAATATATGGACAATATTAATCGTTATCCAAAAAGTTTTTAATTTAGAAAAATACATTTGTTCGTTTATTTTTTTAATTTTTTATTTATTTATTTATTAATTTCTTTCTATATTTTTTGTTTTTTGTTTATTCATTCTTTTTTTTTTTTTTTTGTTAATTTTATTTTATTGAGAGAAAAGAGGGAGATAGAGAGATAAACATAATTATACCGTTATCAAAGAAAATACTAAATTGGATTTTTATAAGAAAAGATAATATATTATTGCCCAAATAACCTGATAACAGTCAGTTAAGTATCATTGAAATATACTTTATCTTTTACATGCACACACACACATAAATGTCGTGTCGTGTGTTCCACCATCTTTAATCTTTTTCTGTACGTATATATTGATTAAAATAAAAGAGAGAAAGTGAAAGAGAGAGAGACACGCAAAGCCGTATTTACATATTTTTAAAAGAAATAAGTGACGGTAAAAAAAATACGACCGTTCTAAAATTATATATATATATATATATATATATATATATATATATATGTGTGTGTGTGTATATATATAGTATGTTCATTCATTAAAAGCTAATATTTTCTTATTAACATCTACGATCGCTTTGGAAATCTTTAAAAAGCACGTGCCTTGTGTGCCTAGCGCGATTCGACTAGTTTTAACTCGTGATTACGTAAAACTTATTCAGACAGAACAGTTTTATGTTTTCTTTCGTATAACTTTATTTTTATGAATAATCTTATACCCTCCTTCGTCGGAAATATTTTTCAATACATCTTTTTTTTTTTATGATCTTTCGATGTAAATAATTCGTTCAACCTTAAAACAAAAAAAAAAGAAAACAAACGTTTTTGCATTTTTTTTGTCGCAATTCAATATTTCGACATATTAAACGCACGCGCGCGCGCACCACGAACACACACATATATTTCCTTTATTCGATCGTACGCGTATGTATGATTTCGATGATTCGTGGAAAGAAAGAAAGAAAGAAAAAGAAGGAAAATAAATTAAGGTTCGTTCACTGACGAAAATTTTTTCCATTGTAAACAAACACACGTGTGCACGCAACGCATGCACGCACTCACGCGTACAGATACACGTATACACAAAGGGGGCAAAGCACTCTAATTTTACACCGAAATTACAAACCTATTCTAAGAGAGAAAGGAAGAAAGGCAAACAAAAAGAGGCGCGCGCAATTTGAAAATGTACAAAGAGGAGGAGGGAGAAAAAAAAGGGAAAAAGACGAGGAAGACGTAATGTACGAACCAAAAAAAAAATGATAAACAAAATAAAAAATGAAAAACAGCAAATAAGAAAAAAAGCATTTCTCGATCATCTTGCACACCTGATACTGAGTCACTAAACGGAAGTATTTCGTTCCTACGTATTTACGTATACATACACATACGTACACATACGTACACATACGCGGAGCCATATTAGAGCGAAATCTTTTTATTTCTATGAAAAGATCAAATGAAAAAGATAGATAGGTATTATTTATTGATGAAATCTATACGCTAAATGAAACCATTAATATATAATCGTAACAAAGTACACAATACGCGTCATCCGCGCTCACGAACACACGCGCGCATACTCACCCACCCCAACCACACACACACTCACACACACGCGTATCTCTAACGAAGGAGATAAAAAAATATATCGAAGGAGAGAGAGAGAGAGAGAGAGAGAGAGAGAGAGAGAGAGAGAGAGAGAGAGAGAGAGAAACAAGGTAGAAAGAATTCTTACTTCCTGGTGTAAAATATTCATGGGAAGCACAAACCGTGTTAATAATTATAGATATAACTTGATGTTGGATTCCAACTCTTCACGTGTTATTCCGTAATACAACGAATAAAATGAGGTTTCGATGTCGTCGTAGATAAACCTTTAACGTCCAGGACTTCTTTCCCGATGCAAAAGCAATCGCAAACTGAACGTCGGAAAACCAAGGGAGTATGAACGTCGTCGTAACGTCGTCAGGATAGAATAGGAGTAGGGGAGAGAGAGAGAGAAAGAAAGAGAGAGAAAGAGAGAGAGAGAGAGAAAGAATGTTATACGACGTGTTCTTGGTTTGTATGCATAGTATATATACACAGATACACAAACACAAACATGTCTTCGAACCAGTGATATTGTACACACACACACATCACATACCATCTACCATACACCTTTGGGATCTCCTTTTTGAACGTATTTCCCGTAACACGCGATCTTAATTAATAAATTGTTAAGAAATTACAAGATGAATTTTTCTAATAAACTAATTAATGTATATATATATAGATAGACACATACACATCACGCACACATTATCGGCCAAAATTAAAAATATATATGTGTGTGTATACGTACTTATGTACATATGCACACACACATTCTTTTTTTATAAATACGCAGAATACAATATTACCACTGAATTTTATAATATAATAAATACATCTAATAAATAATATTTGTATAGATATGTATATATGTATGTATGTATGTATATATGTATGTATGTATGTATGTATGTATGTATGTATGTATGTATTTTTTAGAAAATATGTAATGTATATATATATATTAAACAATTGCTTATTAAATTTATTTATTTAATTATATATTCATGTATTTATAAATTATATATAATGTTATAAATTTATATTGGTTACTATTATTTGCGTAATTATGTATTAAAGAGTAAATATGTTACACATTGTAATTTATATTAAAATACGTATATGCATTGTGTGCATTCATTGTATTGTAAAACAATCTACATATATTTTTCTTAATTGCCATTCGATCAAAATGTTGTTTAGAATCATCATGACGAAATATATGTTAAAAACTTACGACATCTAATGACCGAAAGTTATTCTTTGTTCTCGTTTTTGAAGAAATAATATTACGTTTCGTTAATACCAATTACCAATTGATGTGTGCAAGTGTGTATGTGTGTGTATATATATATATATATATATCTTTCTTACTACGTAACGTGATATTATCGTCACGTCATATGATGTATGAAGAAAATTCAAAATGCTTATCCTTCCCGCCTTTCCTATTTCAAGATGGTGAATTGCTTAGTAAGGTGAGTGTATAGGGAGAGGGAAAGAAAGAATGATTTAGTAGGGCGAATGCAAAGTGGTTGACCAAAAAAAAGAGAAGGGTGTGTGTTCCGTTTCTTTCTTTTTTTTTTTTTTATCGAGCTATAAATAGCACACGTATATACACATACATACATACATATTATATATACATGTGTGGTGCTGTCCTTCTCTTTCTTTCTTTCTGCTGTCCTGCGCGCGCGCGCGCGTGTGTGTTACTACTATATAGGTTCTATGGAACGCAACACTGCGTCATCATGGGAATGGATTTGAATTGGAGACCCTGGAGACTTCGAAATACGTCATCTTAC
Organism: Dolichovespula sylvestris; assembly: GCA_918808275.2. NCBI lineage: Eukaryota > Metazoa > Arthropoda > Insecta > Hymenoptera > Vespidae > Dolichovespula > Dolichovespula sylvestris. The sequence goes on along the minus strand of OU964962.1, from coordinate 7,677,233 downwards.
ATTTTAAGAAATAGACTGTCACGTAGATGCTTCCATTCAATGAATTTTATTAATCAGCTTAACACATTGACCATCAATGCTATATACAAGATGATTCTTCTAAGATTCCGGTTTATATACTGACAAGAAATACGTTAAAGCTATGCCCTCGTTTTCCTTTCACTGTTCTATGTAAAAATGGATGGATACGTTTTATCGAACTAGAACGTATTCATTTAAGGATAGAAAAAAAATATATACCATGGTTTCGTTATAGATAATAAATTCCTTTTTAATAACTTTCTATATTGATCATTTAATTCTCGATATTATGCGATGAGGAAATTCAAATAATTTGCGGGAGAGTATAAGAAAATTATTTTTTACGATAAAACGTGATATTGTAAGATATTAGATATATCAATGTTATATTTAATTTTCAAATTGAATATGATGTACGTGATGTACGTGTGTATGTATATATATATATATATATATATATATACATATATTTTATATGTATAATATATATGTATATATATATATATATTATATATATGTGTATGTATGTATATATGTATGTGTGATATATATATATATATATATTTATGTATGTATGTATGTGTATATATATATATGTACTGCGTGGTAATAGATTGACCCTGCTACAGATGAAATCTTATTAAACGTGAAACCCCTCAAAGTACTTAGGTAGGTAATTCGATATATGTGCAAGAAGAGGTGAATGGGACTGAGACGTCGTTTTATTGCTTTGTATTTAGCAAAGAAAGTAGACATTATCCGGGAACATAAAGGGTCCGGCATTCTCACGAAATGCACGGATAATATAGTAGTCTGGACCTTCTAGACAATACCATTTTTTTTCTTATTGTTGGAAAAATAAAAAAATAAAGAAGGAGAACCACCTTTCCTGATACATATATTATTACATTTTAGATTTCATCGATCGATTATTCTTTTTTTTTTTTTTCATAATTATACTAAAATAATGATAAGTATATTCAATGATTATACTTTATGCATATATATATATATATATATATATATATATATATATATATGCGACGAATAAATAAATATATATTTATTTATTTATCCTTTATGATGTTATTATTTATACGTTAGATTATGATTTAATAGAACACTTTCGATTGTAACATTTATAATTTTAGACTCGCATTGTAAGATGTTATATTAATTATATATATATTTATATATTTCTCTTTTTACTACAAACAAATAAATAAATATTGCAGATTTCTAAATATATTTAGATATATATTATTTATTTTATATATTTAGATATATATTATTTATTTTATATATGTAGATATATATATATATATATATATATATATATATATATATATATATATATATATATATATATATATACACACACACACAGAATTGTCTAAACTTTTAACACAGAAACACTTCTTTCATTATTGCTATTTCATTTGTCGACTCTTATTACAACTTTAAATAAATATAATCCAAGTTTAGACATCTCCAAGCTAAAGCGCAAGCTATTTTATAGCATATTCTTAAAGTACAACTCTATACGATAATGTAGTTTTGACGATAATACAAAAATGTAGAAGTGCGTAAATATTTTAAATTATGCCTTTTAACATACATTGCATTTTGTTATTTTTTTTTCTTTTTTTTTTTTTAATGAATTATTTATTCAAAATCATAAGTAATAGTGCTTTGCTAATCGCGATGTAAATATTTTTTTAATGAACTTTAAAAAACAATTACTGATACTAATTGTAAGATGTCTAGTTACAGATATTAAAATTAATATGAAGCGCTATGAACACCATTATATTTTTTTTTTCCCCAAAGGCACAGTAAACTTATGTGTATATATAGATAAAGCTTTATACGGAGAGAACAATATTCATATAAAATTTAAGTTTCTTTTTTTCACTACAGCAAAGTTATTTGAAGATTACACGTTTAATTTGGATATTATTGTTGACACTCTACATATATAAATGCACTTTTTGGACTGGCTAAAATTTGATAATATTCATTTTTATCATTTATAGTGAAAAAAATATCTATTAATTTTTAATATTTAATGCTCAAGGTAGAGCAATAATGTTTCAGAGACAGTTAAGAAGTCAGCGTTCAATACTTCTTCACATTGAAAGCTGTCTGTATATCAATCACCTAGATATACACCTTTAACAATAGAAATTTACATCAATGAGTGTACATAAAAGATATCAAGCAAAATAGAAGATACCTACAAGATCTTTAAGATGGTACAATTTGTAATCTTGAAGTAATTTATCGAAACGTATTTGTATACGTTAAATTTGATTCTAAACAGTTCAAAGCTGTCATTTTCTTCTTAAATCTATTACTTCCACGGGTGCATTTGGATTTAACTTACAATGTTTTGCTTTCTAGAAATGAAATAAAAATCTAAAAATATATATATATATATATATATATATATATATATATATATATATATATATATATAGGAACACAATAGTTATTTAAAGCACCTACCATATAAAGCGGAGGCTCTGTTGGATGAGGATGAAAACCAGTCTCTCTGCAATTAGCTATATAATCTAAGCCATAGTCTGGAGTCAAAATAAAGAAAGCTGTCCTACATAAACATATTAGATATTATAAAACATATTTGTGCAGAAAAGAGAATTAAAAGATATAATTTATAATAGAATTTCATTTTGCTTACTCATCGTATTTGGGTGCACAAACGATAGCAATTGCTTCTGCCATCATTAGTTGATAAGAACAATGAGTGTGAAGATCAACACTAGATAGAAAAGCGGTTTGAGTAGGATGCGTCTGTAAATCACCAAAATTATTAGTCTTGTTGAAATATTATTAATTAAATACATCAAAATATTGTTAATATTTTGATCATATATACATACATGTATCCATCCAAGAGTAATTAAATTATGATGATCTTGAAAGTCAAAAATATCCTCTTCATTGAGCGTTAAACAAGAATCAGGAGAACCTGTTTGTTGTGGAATTAATAAATGAGTGATCAACAATTTATTTTGTTCCAATTTTCCTGTTAGTATGCCACACGTTTCTTTATTATTTGCTGTGTTACTAAATGCTAGCGCAAGGAAATTTTCTATCAGTTTGCTAGGCAAAACAATATCACGTAATTGGCCACTATCATTCAAAAGTATGGTAGGCTTTGTTGAACGATCCACTGTAGGTATACTGCTAATACATATTTTTAACATGATAAAACTGTTTAAAATGCTATATATGTATATTTATGTACATAGAAGTGAAACTTACTTATCCTTTAATGGTTGTGGTCTACTAGTTACAGGTAAACTCGGTGGTGGTTTAAGATTTGGTGTGGGCAACTTTATAGATCTTGTATCGTCAGTTGTCACAGATAATGTACTTGCAGCAATCTTAGCAGCTCTTGCAGCCTCTAGTGCTGCTAATTTGTTTTTTCTTTCCTCTTCTTCTTTTAATCTACATCAGTGGTAAAATATATTAATATATATATATATATATATATATATATATATATATATATATATATATATGATGATAAATTCATTACATAAATATAAAATATATTAATTATACCTTTGCTCTTTCTCCTGTTTCAATCTCTCTGCATTTGCTTTTTCAACTTTTTTTACATGCTCTTCAAAATCTTTCAAATCTTTATCTAATTGATTTTGATACTGTTTCAATAATTGTTTCTTTAATTCCTCTGCCTTTGGAATAACTTCCCGCAACTTTTGCTTATTTATTGCTTTATCCTTTGGCGTTACCATATCATACATCTGATGATGCTGTATTTTTTCTACAAAAAGTCTAAAAGAATATTCCCCCAAAACCAGTGAAATTTCTTTTCGATTATAGTATCCAATAATATGTAAAAAAAAAACCTTACGTTATAAATTTGAGAAACAAACAATAAGCTTCTTCATAGTTCCTCTCCTTGACATATACATCGGCTTGTCTGATCATTTGTATTCCGGAACGATAATATCTAAAAATCATATATACAAAATTTATAAATGGCACATATACAAGCTTGTAAAAGAATAAAGCTATCGCTTTACTGGATATAGTTATTTATTATTTAAAATACCTATGAGGCGGAATGTTATGATTTATTGTCACTTTAGAAGCTTTCTCAGAGAGTTCTTTCAAACGTGATTCCGGATCCTTTATTCCCAGCTCTTTAAACAGAGACTGTGCTGTTTGCCTACTTTCAGATTTATTCCTCTTCATTTTAAAAAGGTTACGTTAGTTTAAAAAAACAACGTATCTACGTATAGGAGTACGTATGCTAAAGGAATGTAATAATGATCATAGAAAATTATAGAAAAAAAAAAAAGAAAAAAAAAAAACAGAAAATGAATTATATACGAATATATTTAAAATGACAAGGTAACTATATGAGACAACTGCTATATAGAATGGAATCGTTTAACATATCGAAATAAAAATATTTAGAAACGATGATAACGTTCATTATATCGATGAAGAGATCTGAAAAATATAATCGGTAAGATAAGCGTTTGACACGATTGAAGAAATACGTAAACTATCTCTGATAAATTTAGGTAAATTTAATGATATAGGCAGCGTCTGTTATCAAGGAGCATGGAGAAAATATGATATAGATCTGACAAGCGCGCGCGCAACGAACTTACTTGTTTTTTTTCCTTCTTTGTCATTAAAACATCACATAGAACATTACCGATAATACGTAGATAACAATAAATAGTATCACTGTTGATAAGAGAATAGAAAATGACGAATTAACGACGATATTTATCTTTATCCAAAGCTCAAAACTAATTGATTATTTTGAAAATATTTTCATAAAAAAATCTTTAAAAAAAAAGAAAAAAGAAAAAGAAAGCTAATTTTTTTATTTAAATGAGTTTTGTTTATAAATAATCCATTACGCATGAACAAAATTTTGTTGGTTAACGGTAACCATTAAAGATGACGGAAACTTTGTTTGATTATGAATAATCAGTATTAACAACGGGAATTGTTTTCGTTTAATAATAAACATTATCGGTAACAGGAGTCTCGTTTTAATAAGAGTAACTGACATGGACGACGGGACTTTTCTTTTACCAATAATCGATATCGATGGCAGGAGTTTTCGTTTTTTGCTATATGTGGTAATGCATATTTTTTGTTCACTCCGATATGTTCGGTCTCTATATCGATTTATATTTGTCTATATCGATTTGTATTTGTCGATTCCATAGTATATGTTTAGAATAGTTCTTTAAAATTTATGTTTTTTGGCTCATCGTTCGAAGAAATCAATAAACTTTCGTTTCTTTTATCGATTCATCTAAAACCGGTTTCTATATTGTAACGAAATTGTTCTAAGAATTGAATAAATTAATGAAAGAATTGTATTACTTGAAAAAATTAAATGATACTGTTATGTTATACATAACATATCTGTTGGTAAAATATAAATCTACTGTGTTACACGGTCGGTATAATCGGTATAATAATAAATAAATTTATTATTAGAGACTAAACTAATGCGTTTGTGAGAATTAAAGGAAAAAAAAAAAAAAAAAAAAAAAAAATAATAAAAAATTGTAAATTCTTTCTAATTAGATTGATTCGTACAAGCATCCTTAGCAAGCGTCTTTAGTATTTCAACCAATCATTGTTCATTATTATAAATCAATAGACCAATCAAATGTGCCCTTTGCGTAGTATTCATATCACTTGGATTTATTCAAAATTCAAAATATTTTATACTTATCTAAGAATACATTAATTCTCGTTATCAGTGTGACAGTTCGATCGATGATTTATAGATTATTTATCTTTTTGTTTATGGATATTTTAAAATCTATAACTCGGGAATATTTCTGACGAAGTACACGTACAAACTGCGAATAAAAACAGCTGATTACTATGGTTGGTTAATGAGTGTATTCGTGTGTATATGCATTCTATGTATTCGTGTAGAAAAAGACTATTACGTATTTAATCCATTATTTGTATGAAGAAATATCGATAATATGATAACTTTATGATACTTCACGGTTTCATGTTCTGACGTGTAAATGAACATACGTTGAAACTGAATGTTTTTATTTTTTTAATAATTACGAATGAACAGTTTCATGAATCACAGATAAGGATATATATCTGGAATATCATTGACCTTTATTTTAACTTACACAAAGTATTTTATTCAGTAACCGTGTATTATTAAAAAAAATGGAAGTTCAAAGTTATTTTCATTGGAAGTATATCAAATGTTAAAACACCTTTCTTGTTTCTTTTTTTTTCATTATGACACTACACTCAAAGCTTTTTTGTAATGCAAGGCGAAGGTAGCTATTAATTCTTGCATTTCTTTTGTTTTCATTCTAAATTTAAATTTTTCATTCAATAATTATTGTTCGTCTGTGTTTCAGGTCAGAAGTAATATTGTCTAGATTGTTTTTAGTTGATCAAGTTAATGCTTATAAACATACCTTTCAACAAAAAGATAAAACATATACGAACGAGGAAAAATCCAAAAATTACTTCGGCATAAAGTATGTAACTGGTTTTGTGATAACTGCTTCACTTTTAGGTATATATTTTTATAATTCGTTGCAAGAACAAATATTGGAATTTAAACGAACCAAAGACATAGAATGTGGAAAGTTAAGAAAAGATCTTAAAACTTACACGGTAGAGGAAGTGGGGAAACATTATAATAAAGAAAATCGTATTTGGGTAACTTATAAAGAAGGCGTGTATGATATTACGGACTTTGTCCAGCAACATCCTGGTGGTTCTTCCAAAATCATGATGGCAGCTGGAAGTTCGATAGAACCATTTTGGTTGATTTTTGCTAATCACAACACACCGGAAATATATACTCTCTTGGAATCAATGAGAATTGGTAATATATCTATAATGGATGCCAAGTCTAATATTAACGATTTAAATGATCCATATGCGAAAGAACCTTCTAGACATAGAGCTTTAAAGATCAATGGACATAAGCCCTTTTGCGCAGAAACACCATCTTCTTTATTAATTGAAAGCTTTCATACACCAGCGTAAGTGTAAACATTATCAATATTTCATTTTGTATCTTACACAGATAAACTAAATGTTTGGAAAATTAGTTAAGCTAATAATTTTGTACGAGTACAAAAAAAAAATTTTAATTTTAGAGATCTTTTTTATGTTAGAAATCATCTACCTGTTCCTGAGATAGATTTAAAGACTTACGTGGTTGAAATAGCCGTAGAAGATGATACAAAAAAGACATTAGATTTTGAAGCAATAAAAAAATATCCAAAATATACAGTGACCAGTGCTATAATGTGTGGTGGAAATAGACGTTCGGAAATGGCAGAGGTATTTCTTTATTAAATTTTATCCGAGTTAATTGAAAATTGTACGAATATATTTTTGTACAGGTAAAACCATTAAAAGGTCTCAGTTGGGGCATAGGTGCTGTCGGTAATGCCACTTGGTCAGGAGCACGTTTGTGTGATATATTAAAAGATTTAGGAATAAATGAAGAAGATTATGATCACGTACAGGTACTTATATATTTTGTAGAAGTATCAATTTTTTTTTTCATACCTTTCCATCTGTATCTTTTTCAACGCGTTAGTTTGAAGCTCGTGATGTAGATCCATCGGGAATGCCATATGGCGCGAGTATTCCTATTAGCAAAGCCATGGATCCTAGGGGAGATGTATTATTGGCATACGAAATGAATGGGCAGCCTATACCAAGAGATCATGGATTTCCAATTAGAGTAATTGTTCCAGGAGTTGTAGGTGCGAGAAATGTTAAATGGCTTGGTACGTGGATGAAGAATTTCAATTAAAATTAAAAAAAAAAAATTTTTTATTCTATTTAAGGATGTCCAACTATCATTCTCTCTCTTTCTATCTTTTTCCTTTTCCAGACAAAATAATCATTTCTAAGACAGAGAGTCAATCACAGTGGCAACAAGGTGATTATAAAGCCTTTTCGCCTAATACCGATTGGGATAATGTAGATTTTTCAAAAGCACCGGCTATACAAGATATGCCTGTCATTTCTGCTATTTGTAAACCGGAACAATCGGAAAAAGTCAAGATAAAAGATGGCAAAATAGACGTTAAAGGTATATTACGTTTATTAATGTAATACGTGTGTAATTATTTCATTAATGTAATGAATGAGTTTCTTATTATTTAAATAATTTTTCAGGATATGCATGGTCGGGTGGAGGTCGGAAGATAATCAGAGTTGATGTAACATGTGATAAGGGAAATACTTGGCATACTGCTGATCTCATAAAGCAGGATCTTAATGCTAAACAGGGCCGACATTGGAGTTGGACATTATGGAGTATTGATCTTCCTGTTGATACAAAATTAAAGGAAGTGGAGATTTGGGCTAAAGCCGTTGATTCGTCTTATAACGTTCAACCGGAAACAGTAAAGAATATTTGGAATTTACGGGGTTTCTTGTGTAATGCATATCACAGAATAAAAGTTCAATTGAACTAATGCGTGACACAGTGATACGATCATAAGATACAAATGGTCTCTCTGGCTTTTATGAAGTAATCGATACTTGTTTTGTATTATACATGTATTTATTATTTTATATTATCTACAAAAAAGAAAGGAATAATTTTTATCAAAATTCTATGGTCTACTTTCTTGTAACAAAATATTTTCAGATTCTCTAATGCCGCTGTTCGTAAAATAATCGCTTATACCCTCTAAAGTTACATCATGATATTTGTTGTTATAAACGTCATAAAGTTCAAACGTTGATTTTGATATTACAGATTTACCAAGGATAATAGCATAAGGATATCCAGTGTTTCGTACGTACAATAAACGTTTACCTATTGTCAAATCTGTTCTGTCATCAAGTATTGCGTCTATGCCTAATTTACATAAAATATCGTATACCTGTCCGATATAAGATGATACCACTTCTTCTTTGCTTCCTTCCTGAAAGATGTATATAATGTTATAATTTTATGTATATCAAGATATAAAATTTATCGCTGCTTTTTTTTCTTTTTTATTTTTAAATAAATTACCTTCGGTGGTATGATACAAACTGTATAGGGTGCCAAACTTCTAGGCCATCTTAACTCTTCACTCGTTGAAAGAATTTCAGCTGCTGCAGCCATAATACGACTTAAGCCAATTCCAAAACAGCCCATAACAAGGGGTTTTTCTATATTCTTATCTTTATAGAATGCTTGTAATGGTTTTGAATACTTTGTATCCAAGAGAAAAGTGTGTCCAACCTGATTATTTAAGGTATGTAATGAAACTTTGATATGCCAATAAACAAATAAATTTTGTGTTATTATTTTTAATAAATACCTCAACAGTATTATGTATCTGTAATTTTTTGCTGCAACGCGGACACTCAGATCGCGTAGATACATTTTTATTCACACAATAGTTGCAAGATTGACAAGACAGAATAACATCTTCTCCAGTTTCTGATAAATACTGATACTCGTGAGATAAACAACCACCGATAGATCCTGTGTCGCCTATAGCTATAGGAAATGAAATATCATTCAGATACAATATAACTATCATATATGTATCAAGAAATTCTTTATAATATTATAAAAAACCTTTTTACAGATACGTTAAATCACCTTTCATGTATTCTATTCCAATTTGATTAAAAATTTTATCATAAGCCTCGCATATGATATTATACGTGTCTTTGGCATCATCTAAATTAACATTAAACGTATACAAATCTTTCATAATGAATTCTCTGCTACGTAATAAGCCTAGACGCGGTTTCATTTCGTCCCTCCATTTGCTAGAAATTTGATATAACTTAAGGGGTAACATCTTGGTTGATAAAGGGCCAAGATTATGTATTAGATCACATATCGCTTCTTCAAAAGTCTGCAACGGAGTTTATACCTGCTTGAAACATTAAACTAACATAATATTCACTTTAGAATTATCATAAAACATATGTGTTTTAAAACGCTTACTGGACTAAGAACGTATTGCTTATTGTATCTGTCCATTAGGCTAAATAATTCATGTTTTTCTGGTTCGTATCTATTACTCTTTTCTAATAATTTAATTGATGTTAAAGAAGGCAACAATATTTTTTGTGCTCCAACGTTCATCATTTCTTTATCGATAAGAGCCGTAAGTTTATCCAACACTCGTAATCCTAACGGCAACAGTACATGCATTCCTCTATTAACTGATTTGATAATTCCATTATTGATCATATGCTAAAATAATTCAAACTTAAGTATTAATAAATATAGAAAAAAAAAAGATACATATTGCTAAATATCATATATATATATATGTATAGATTACATAAAAATATGTACCACATAACCCTTCGAAACTTCCGTCTTTTCGAGTGTGTTTGGTAACGTAGTATAAACTGAACGAAATAGTTGTGATACTCTGGTTATTTTGTCGAGTTTTGTACTCGCCATTGTTACTTTTATAAACAAACAATATTATACAATAAATCGAACGTCATAGACGTGTTATGTTACGTTACAAAAAAGACCGGCAAACGTTGTTGTGTCGCTAGTGTCTCGAATATTTACATATGAACCGACTGATGATCGATTAACTTCATAAAACAGAAAGTGAAGAAATGTGATGAAATGATATATATCGTTTTTCCAAATATCCCTTTGTAAATAAAAAATTTAAATAAGAAAAAAAAAACGATTTACATTGAATAAAAACGATTTACATTAAACTACGGGGTTGATAAAAATGCCTCTTGAAATAAATTATTTATTATTCGGCGACAGAAAAAAATGTTCTTGCTGGACGGTGTTAATCCGTATTGTTTGGGAAATTTATTATAAATAAAAAAAAAGTTATGACTGAACCGAGCTCGCTTTGACACTTAAATTTCAGATATTTAAAAAATGTCAATTTTATCGATTTTACACGGGGATATTTCACATTTCGAAAGAAGGGGATTCAGATATTTCACATTAAAATAAAAATAATCACATTAAAATTAAAATAAAAATAATTATAATTTAATATTTCTCTTACGCTGCGGAAAGGTATCTCTCGAAAAGGTTGTAATCTGTTTCTATTAAAAAAAGATAAGGATAATATTTTCCAGATAGGTTAGGATTTTCTTTTTCATATCTTAGAATTCCGAATAAAATGTTGTTGTTACAATTTTTGAGTGATGATCGATTAGCTTAGGGGACAAAGTTATATTTTAATTTTATGATGTCACTCAAAATGTTCTTATGGCGATGGCTGTGGGGAATGTAGATTTGATAAACCGAGAAGACATGAACATTCCGTTTCCAGTTCCTTCTCATTGCCACGCGTACGCGAATAGGATTATTTCATATTTTATGCACTTTTATTATTAAAACGGAGACATAATTGAATTTAAAACATCATTTTAATAAAATTAAATTTTACGTTAAAATCGAGCGATAAATTTTGCACATTTTATCCTTTATTAAGTTCAATTAAATTAAATATATTTTCAATTAAATTCATAATATTCATAACATACGCGCGAAAGCCATTATAGTGGTGTTTAGTAGCCAAAAGGTTGATCTATCTTCAGGAAAAATATAATCTGGTATATGGATTTCTTTCTTTTTTTTTTTTCACTTTCGTCAGATCTATTACTATTTTTACTACACATAAATATTTCCTGTCGTCCACTCTAACCCGATTGTTAAGTTACTTGTGAAAGGTACTTGTGTATGTATAATCTACACAAATTTATACATCAATTTTTCTATTGCACCTGTAATTCATACTTTATTAAAGCCTGTCTTTGGACTCTGATATGGTATACGATCGAAAAGTTGATGATGACGGTTTGCGATAGGGAGTAAAAGGAACAATAAAAAAAGAAAGCGTAAAAAAATATAATAAGAGAATGAACCAGAGGACCATTTCTAGAATATATTGCTATATACACACTTTAATAACCAAAAACAAACATTACAGTAATAATATTGTTATTAATATAATAATATGTAATAATAGAATCGTTTATCAATCGTAGTGTAAACACTAAAAATGTTGCTTCCTCATATTTTTTTTGTTTTTATTTTATTTTTTTTTTTTATTTTTTTATTGGAAAGAACGATGCATATCTCGCTTTGTTCTCATTCTCATTTCATTAATAATGTTAATTTATAATCGTCGCGAAATAATCCGGCGCTCGTAAGGCCCGTGTGATTTTACTTCGATCGTTATTGTTTCCTTATATAAATACATATACATACATATATATATATATATATATATATATATATATATATATATATATATATATATATATATAGGCGAAAGAACAATTGAATTTGTTCTTTCGCAAAATTGAATAAAGGAACTAAGAAGAAGAAGAAGAAGAAGAAGAAAAAGAAAAGGATCGATCCATTGATCGATCGTCGGTCCTATCTTTTTTGTCTCTTTTTTCTTATTTCTTTCTTTTTCTTTTTTAATTCTCTCTTAATTTCTCAATCGATCCTCACGAAATCACACGAACCAAACGAAGAACGCGCGGCCGATCGTGGCTCCGTAGACGTTTACCTTAGAATAATAAATATTATAGTGCAATATCTAAAAAATCTGTCTTTTTTATGCAACTTACACATTCAAATACAGTGTACTCGAAAAATTTACAATATTATTGCCCTTACAAACATTAAATCTCTATTCGAGCGGTGGTAAATCCGCGATACCTTTCTCTCTCTTTTTCTCCCTCTCTCTCACTCTTATCATTATCTCTCTCTCTCTCTCTCTCTCTCTCTCTCTCATCCTATCGTCCACTCTCTCTCTCTCTCTCTCTCTCTCTCTCTCTCTCTCTCTCTCTCTCTCCCTTTTTTTTTCACGTACATACTACTCTTTCACTCTCTCTCTCTCTCTCTCTCTCTCTTTCTCTCACTCTCTCTCTCTCACTCTCTGACCGCTAAAAAAGAATGTATTTTTTTTTGCTTATACCTTTTTTTGTCGTTTATTTTATTTATTTTTTTTTGTATTATTTTTTTTATTATTTTTTTTCATTTTTTTTTTTTTTCTTTATTCAAGATCGTGAGTGCGTGTGAGAATATTCAAAGTGTACAGCTGATAGAATCGATTCCTAGTCCGTTTAATTAATCTTATAGATTCTTCTCATTATTTCTTTTTTTTTTATCTTTCCTCTTTTCGTTCTCTCTCTTTCTCTCTCTCTCTCTCTCTCTCTCTCTCTCTCTCTCTCTCCATTTATCTCTTTTTTTCTCTTTCATTCTTTCTTTCTTTGAATGCCATTTGGTTCCTCGCTTTTTAAACGTTACGTCATACACACACACGACAGAGTGCGCTCGCGTAATACTTTCCCTTATTTTTCCCCGCGTAATTTTATAAACGCTTATAATATTCGGTACGGTCATGTTTATTTCTTTTTCATATCTCAATGTGTTGTACATCATACACACACACACACGAAAGAGTGCGCTGGCGTACTACTTTTCCTTATTTTTCCCCGCGTAATTTTATAAACGCGTATAATATTCGGTATGGTCACGTTTATTTCTTTCTTATTTCTCAATATGTTCTTCTTGCATCGTTAGTCATGAAACAACGATGCAGTCGGTCATCTGCTGTAAGAGCACATGTCTACATATATACATACATACATACATATATATATGTATATATATGTGTATATATATATATATGTACCAATATACATGTATCAATTTCAGAAAACGTTCACTATAATCGCATTTTGATCTGTCATTAACTTCAAATTCATTTTAATGTGATGACTGTCATCCTCCTCCTAATCTCATTTTTACCCATCTTTTTTCTCCTTTTATTTATTTATTTTGTTTGTTTGTTTTCCTTTCACATTCCAAGCATATCTCTCTCTCTCTCTCTCTCTCTCTCTCTCTCTCTCTCTCTCTCTCTCTCTATCTCTCTTAATGGTGAAAGTGTAGAAAGTTGAAAATACTCGCGCATATAGAGGACGATCGAATGATTTTCATTCTTGAATTTGCGATACGTTGAGACGTTTAACGAACACAGTACGAATGATATTATTTATTTATTTATTTATTTATTTATTTATTTGTATTTTTTTTTTTGCCTTTTCTTTTTCTTCTTCTTTTTTCTTTTATCTTCGTCGCAAGAAGGCGTTCTTGTTGTTCTATCATTTCACTTTATTTTGTCGTTTTATTCTGTTTTTTTTTTCTCCACCTTTGGTTCTTTCCTTTTTCCGGAAGCGCGAATCAAGCGAATAACAGCACGGGGATAACGAAAATGAAAAATCGCGTGTGTGTTCCTTGTCATGGGATAATAACATTTAATGTAACACCTGTTAATTGATTAAGCCGGAATTAACAACATCGTATATTATTATTATTATTATTATTATTATTATTATTATTATTATTATTATTATTATTATTATTATTATTTTCACTTTTATCTTGTTACCGTTAATACCATCGATCGTTCTTTCGTGATTGTTATTGTTGTTGTTATTGTTATTATTATTATTATTATTATTATTATTATTATTATTATTATTATTATTATTATTATTATTATTAATATTATTTTTATTAATATTTTATTACTTTTTTTTTTTTAATCTTTGACAACGTTGAGATAATATTATCAGTAGCACTTTATTTATCGTAATTACGTTCATGTGATTAATGATAAAACACGGCATA
>OU964962.1:7645014-7657514 GCA_918808275.2 Dolichovespula sylvestris | reverse complement strand
AGAGAGAGAGGGAGAGAGAGAGAGAGAGAGAGAGAGAGAGAGAGAAAAGAAGGAAATTCTCAGAGTCCAGAAAAGCTCCCTTCGAAATCCGAATGATTTTTATCGAGAAATCGAACGACGAACTCGAGGTCTCCCCTAGGAATAGTAAGTAAGGAGAGAAAGGCGTGTGGCGCGAGGAGGAAGGGGTGGGTGGGATTGGGTTTTAAGGGAAACAGGTGAAAGGAGATACGGGATAAGAAAAAAAAAGAAAAAAAAAAAAATAATGAAAAGAAGAATGAGATGGAAAGGTCGTAAAAAGTTAATGTCACAATAAAGTGATACTCGTGTAATCCCTGTGTCTCAACGTTGCCCCATAATATTATAGCCCCGACATTTTGCTTTCCTCTTTTTCTTCTCCTTCTTTTTTTTTTGATCTTTTTTTTTTCTTTTTTTTTTCTTTTTTTTTTTTAATTGTCATCATAATAATCATCACTTTTCCCTTACTTCCTCCCACTCGGTGTCGTTTCTTCGCACGGGGGGTGGGAGGTGGGACCGGGGAGGGGGTTGGGGGCGAACGATTTAAAAATTTCTTTCTTTCTGTACTTTTGTTCTCTCTCTCTCTCTCTCTCTCTCTCTCTCTTTTTCTTCTTCATCTTCGCACACAAGTACGCTCGGCAATTTTTGGCACGCTCACTCCTATAAGGACTTACACTTCCTTAATTCTCTCCTCTCTTATTTTTTCTTTTTTTTCTCGTTTTTTTTTTTTTTTTTTTTTTTTTTTTTTTTTTTTTTTTTTTTTTTTTCTTACTAAGCATTGGCACGATTTCTTTCTGACGCTCACGGCGAACGCGATATCGACAATTTGGCACCAAAAATTTCCGATCTGATTTCTCTCTCTCTCTCTCTCTCTCTCTCTCTCTTTATCCTTCTCATGCATATTTTCTCTCTCTCTTTCTCTATCTTTCTCGCACGATTTTTACAGAAAAATATCCGGCGACTAAAAAATCTCGCACGCGGCCATCTTTTCGGCCGTCGATCGCTTCGAGTCCTCCTTCTATCTTTCTCATTTATTTTATTTTTTTTTTCTTTTTTTCTTTTTTTTTTGCCCTCGTTTTCATTTCGCCCAATTATTACGCGCGAGGAAAAGAAAGGCCTTGCCCTTGATCTCTTTTCTCCGTCTCTCTCTCTCTCTCTCTCTCTCTATTTCTTTCTTTCTTGTACGCCCTAACCGCGAGTAAGTAAAGGCGCGAATTTAATATCCTATAAAAACTAAGTTATTTCTTAACTGATTGCCTTGCGTTACGGTTTAAAAGGTTGGGCACCCGGACAAGGATCGTCTCGATCGTGAAAATGATTATATCTAATAACATTAAATAATCGCCTAACGCGAATTCATCTTATTATCCTCATTTTCTTCTTCGTCATCTTGTTTTCTCTCTCTCTCTCTCTCTCTCTTTCTCTTTCTCTCTCTCCTTTTATCTATCAGTATACGTACGTTCTTGCAATGAATTTTTGAAATTCACTTTTACAGATTATAACGAGTATTAACGTACTTAGGGTGGGGGGGGGGGGGGTTGGGTTGAGGGATAAGGGAGGGAAAACCCCTCCCCCACGCCCACGTTATACCTTATAATTCTTTTTTGTTTTTCGACGAATGTCCAACGAATGGGATTTGGCTGCTTAGAAATCTAATTAATGAGACTGACTAAACTCTCCGATTATTATCATCATCATCATCATCATCATCATCATCATCATCATCATCATCATTATCATCATCATTATTATTATTACTAAATATTATCGTAATATTATTATCATTATTATCATCGTTATGCAGCCATTTGTTCGATATACGCAAAAAAAAATGATAAAATGAAATGAAGAGAAACCGAGGACAAAGAAAAAAAAAATGAAAAAAAAAAAAAGAAAAAAAATTGAAAAATAAATGAAAAATGGTAAAACGTTAGAACGATTGTGACGTATCATCCTTGTCAGGGCCCTCGCAGTAAGGATAAGGCCCCTGCACTAACAGATTGCTCTCTACGCCACAAAGATACGATCGTGTTTCTCCACTTTATTTGTTTCTTTTTCTTTTTTTTCGTTTCCTTTATTTCTTCCTTCCTTCCTTACTTCTTTCCTTCGCCATTATTTCTCTCACGTTTCATTGTCAGACTTAAAAGAGATCCTCGTTTTCGAATGCAAAATTAGTGGTAGTAGTAATAAACTAGTAGTAGTATTAGTAGTATTAGTAGAGGTGAAGGGTGAGTTAAACTCAATCGATCGATCCTTTTCTCTCTTATGGTGTAAGGTCGAATCGAGGGTCAACAAGCGTAGGAGATATTCTTTCTTTTCCTTTTTCTTTCTTTTTTTTTTTTTGTTCAACGTCTCCATTCTTTTCTCCTTCTCCCGTTTCCTTTTCTTGATTTTATCTTATTGTTTTTTTCTTTTGTTTTTTTTTTATCACCTCATCTCTCTTGCACTTCACTCCCGACGAGTTTATTGACATCAATTCGACGTTCCTTTTTATTTTATTTCTCTCTCTCTCTCCCTCTCTCTCTCTCTCTCTCTCTCTATCTATCTATCTATCTATCTATCTATCTCTTTCTCGCTTAAGTACCATGCTTGAAAATATCCCTAACAAAATTTTATTTGGCACCGTATGATTTCGAACTAACACTACACGACGTATACGGCACGATGTTTTATTGTATTGTGAGTGTATCTTTCTCATTTACCCCTTCTCTTATTTTATTTATTTTCACTTTTTAATACTTAACAAGAGAATCTTGTAATTGTCCATTCATTGATTTCCTTTTTTTACTCAATTCTCTTCCCTCTTCCTGTCTCTCTCTCTCTCTCTCTCTTTCTCTCTTTTATTTCATTGAACGTAAAAATGAGATCCGTGATTTGAACGTCACCCCCCCCCTCTCCAAAAAAATGGCTACTGATTATCGTTAAGTATTAAAACGGAGAGTCAATCGATTAGATCGGAATTCTCTCTATCATTTTTTTGTTTCTTTTAAATATTTTTCTCTTCTCTCTCTCTCTCTCTCTCTCTCTCTCTCTCTCTCTCTTCTTTTATGGTTCATTTAAAAGTCGACGTCGCGAAAAGATTTTAGAACGATTAATATTTTAAGTTAAGATTTAACCGATACCACGTCGAATATATAAATATATATATATATTTATTTATTACGTGTGTACGTATCTCTCTCTCTCTCTCTCTCTCTATATATATATATATATATATATATATATATATATATATATATATGCACACATATGTCTTTCGTCGGAACAAAAAAGATAGATTACCTCTTACATCGTAGAGTAGCCTAGATATTTATTATTTTATTTTATTTTATTTTTTTATTTTTTATTCATATGTCTCATCGGATATGCTTCTGGAATAATATTTGATCGACGCGACGACGATGCTGCGTCTCTTTCTGTCTGTCTCGTTTTTTTCTTGTCTTTTCTTTTCTTCTCATTTTTTTTTTCGGTGTTTCGTCGTTTTTTTCTTCCTTTCTGACGTAAACCAACGTATAACGAGGAGAGACCGTAAAGAGACGGCCATCCCTCGTAAAAATAAATGAACGATCGATCGGATACGAATATATATCTCTCTTTCTCGATCTTTCTCACTTCGAGTCGTGGAAGTTACGACTTTCGAAGACGAAATGAAAAAGAAAAAAAGAAAAAAATAAGGGATCAAAAAAGGAGTAAACCGAACAAAAAATTGCACGATCTCGAGAAGGACAGAACGACGGTGAGATCGATCGTTGTTCGTCCTTGTTATCTCGGGAAGAGATATTCTTTCTTTTTTTGTTTTTCTTTTTTGTCTTTTTTTTTGTTCGTTTGTTTCTTTTCTTCTTTTTTTTTCTTTTTTTTTTTTTTTCTTTCTTTTTCATCATTCTTCCGTCCACGCGAGGGATGATTTGTACGCGCGCGTGAAAAACGATACCGATTCATTTTTCTTTTTTCTTTTTCTTCATCATTCAAACTTACAGCCTTTCGCTTCTTCTCTCTCTCTCTCTCTCTCTCGCACTTACGCACACACACATACACACACGCACAAATGCTTCAGTCGTTCAGTAATGTCTTCTTTTCTTGTTTTTCGAATTCCACATCAATCTTTCTTTCTCTCTTTCTCTTTCGCTCTTCTCTCTCTCTCTCTCTCTCTCTCTCTCTCTCTCTCTCTCTCTCTCTCCCCTTGCAATATGCCTTAAAAATTGTCCTTAACTATTTTACTAATAATCGATTCTAATCACAGCAATTATTTATTGTTGATATACACAATCATACAGCGTCTCTCACTAATTGTTTACTTCATATATATATATATTTTTTTTTCGAATTTTCTTTTTTCTGTTTTTGCTTTATTATTATTATTATTATTATTATTATTATTATTATTATTGTTATTATTATTATGCTTATTATTATTATTATTATTATTATTATTATTATTATTATTATTATTATTATTATTATTATTATTATTATTATTTTATCTCAGCTGCTGAGGCAACCTCGAACGATGCCGTCGCTCATATCGTCCTTTCTCTTTTCTTTTTTTTTTTTTTACATTCCTTCGCTTTCCTTTATCTCACGTTGCCTCTTTAAAACGCATCCTTTCGTCCGATTCTTCCTACTTTCCCAAATCAAGCTCATTCGATTTTTAGTCATTGAATTTACGATTAAAAATACAATCTCGGCGTGTGTCGTCATCGTCCATTTTCTGTCTCGCGACGAGAAAAGAAAAAAAAAAAAGGAGAAACAGGGGTAACTACGAGGGACATCATTGACGACAATAATGATGATGACGCTGACGACGACGACGACGACGACGACCACGACGATGACGACGATGACGATGATGATGATGATAACGACGACAATTACGATGTTTGTGATAATTATGATGGCGATGATTGCGGTGCGATAATGCAGATAACGATGATTACAATGTTGAAAAAAGTATGCAGAGTTGCGAAAGGGTATGAAAAGGACGAAGAAGAGAACAACGAGAACATTAAAAAAGAAGAGAAGAAGAAAGAAAGAATGAAAAGAAAATACGGTGCGGTGAGAGCTCGGGGTAGCGGTATGGAGTTGGTTGTTGGGGGGTGGGGGGTGGGAGACACATTTTTTCATTCGCCATGCCGCGATTGCAGGGCCAAATGGAGTAGAAGAAGAGAGAATATTGCTCCTTACAGAAACGAACGATACAAATGTCCTCTTTTTCTACGCTTTCGTTCTTTTTAACAAATACATAAATAATAAAAAACAGTTACAATAATAATAATAATAATAATAATAATAATAATAATAATAATAATAATAATAATAATAAAAGTAATAATAATACAATAATAATAATAATAATAATAATAATAATAATAATAATAATAATAATAATAATAATAATAATAATAACACACTCCGATTTTTGAAAAAGAAAAAAAAATCAAATTTATTCCGACTGCTATATCGACGAGCTATATAGTGTTATTACCAATTAAACTTCGTCTAAAGGATTTATATATATATATATATATATATATACACATACAATCGATCAAAAATAATCGGAACATTTATTGACGAAACAACGAAAGGGGGTTTGGGGCGGGGAGAAAAAAGTATATCAACATAAATCAAAGAAAAATTTTCAACAACCAACGGACGCGCACGTATAATAATTAATATAATAATAATAATAATAATAATAATAATAATAATAATAATAATATATAATATTAATATAATAATATTAATAAACATATTAAAAATAATAATATTAATAATAGTAGCAATAATAATAATAATAATAATAATAATAATAATAATAATAATAATAATAATAATAATAATAATAATAATAATAATAATAATAATAATAATAATAATAATAATAATAATAATAATAATAAATAACCGTGCATCATGATGAAACGATTGATTGATTTCGACGCGACTCGTCTCGACGTGGCGCGCGGAGGCACGTGACGTGAGTACAACGCGATAAATGATATATATATATATATATATATATATATATATATATATATATATATATATATATGTATATTATATACGCGTCGCTTAATAATAAATATATACAACACGAGTGCGAGAAAAGACGCTATTTACAAAATGAAAGCGCGTTAGATTAAATCTGATTTCTCGCGGGCGATCGAAAGAAAGCAGCGGGATATATATGTATATATATACACACACACACGCGCACACACACACACACAACGCACACACAAAATATATATATATCTATCTATATATATATAAAAAATTTAAATAAAATAAAATAATATAGAATAAAATAAAAATTAAAATTAAAAAAAAAAAACAATAAAATATGATTCGATTTGACAAAATAATTAATCGTTTCTAGACGATTGCGATTAAAAAGCACAACATTACGAAGAGGGGGGAAAGAAAAGAGTATAACATGTCGTCGTTATCGTCGTGGAAACGAAAAGACACGCAATGTTTCCTTTCTTTTGTCTTTTTTTTTCGTTTTGTTCTTTGTTTTCCTTTTCTTCATTAATGACGAAGAATAAGATTATGGAAAATTAAAATTAAAATAATAATAATAATAGTAATAATAATAATAATAATAATAAAATTGATATTATTATTATTAATAATAAGAGGCTTGCGACGCGGGAAATGATGTAGTAGGAAGCACGATGGGTCACGTGGTAGAGTCACGTGATTGATAGGTCACGTGGTAGAGTCACGTGATAGAGTCTCACGCGGGGAACATTCAAAGAAGAAGAAGAAGAAGACGAAATGTTTTTTCATCTTTCTTCGAGATTATATTCTTTTTGTTGTTCTTTTCTTTTTTTTTCCTTTTCTTTCAGTTTTTTTTTTGGCACAAATCGGAAGTTACGCAGCAGAACGTTGTTGCATATCGTAGGAGGAGAGGTAAACAGGACGATAGAAAGAGATAAAGAAATCTCTGTAGTACCTGAATGAACGGCAAAAGTGATAGAAAAAATATCTTAATCGTGAAAGGAAGAACGAGATGCTGTATGTTGGAGATGCTGGAAGTCGTCGGAGTAGTTTGTCCTTTATACTGATCATCGACCAATCGAGAGTCTGATTTTTCTTACTCTCTTTCTCATTCTCTCTCTCTCTTTTTTTTCCTTTTTTTCTTCGAGAAAACTCGCACCTTTTCAATCGATCAATATATATTTATCTTCTCCATTAATCGCGTGTGTTTTTTGTATGTCTTTGTCTGTTTCTTTTCTTTTTTTCCATTCTCCCTCCCCCCCCCTCTCTCTCTCTTTATAATCGTATAATAAATATATATATATATATAATATTAATATATATATCGTTATTTATATTCCACGTAATAATTTCATTCCTCCAAAACAAAAGACCGCAGGACTAGCAGTAAACGTTTTCGACGAATCGCGACGAACGCCTCCAATTTTTTTGTCTTTTTTTTGTGTTTTATTTATTTCTTTCGTTTCGTTTTTATTTCCTTAATAATTCATACTTTTTTTCTTATCTTTCCGTTACACACATACAGCCATATATATATATATATATATATATATATATATATATTTTTGTTCTGTTTTTATTTCGATCGTCTCAGTATGAGTATGCGTATGCGTATGTACGATACTTTGTCTTGTTTTTCGCTAATCATTCTCTCTCTCTCTATCTTATTTTTTTGTGTGTTGTCGCATCGCTTTTTCTTCTCTTCAATGAGGGGTCGTAGGTGGTAGGGCGAAGGGAGGAGGAGGTCGAAGTAAAGAACACTGTGAGAGGAGGAAACTGTCGAAAGGCGATAATCTAAACTAAAGCTGGGAGGATCTCCGCGACGATTAACTCATAAAAAATCGATAATAATTATATTAATAATAATAACAATAACACTAATAATAATAACAGCAATTATTATTATTATTATTATTATTATTACTCATTATTATTATTAATTATTTAATTAATTTTTTTTTATTTTTATAATTATAAATAATTAATCATTCAATTAATATTAATAAAAGGTAATATTGATAATAATAATAATAATAATAATAATAATTATTATTATTATACTAATACTATTTTTTATGCATTATTGTTAATAATTATCGATTGTATCTCGAGATGAGCTACCCTACGAGTTTGGAATCGGTTATTATGATGGGAGTATCCTCGATCATTCTCGATCATTCTCGATCGCGCGAAAACGAATAAAACAACAGAGATCATCGATGTTCGATGGAGGTGGGGGGGGGGGATGATAAAATTTCGGATAGGACCGATTTAAAATTAGAATTAGAATTAGAAGTGGAGGAAGGAGTAGAAATAGACGTAGAAGTAGAAATCATCGAAGAAGAAATAGGAGAAAAGTACGTATGTACGGTTTTTTTTTTTTTATATTATTGTTCGTCCGAGAATTTTGAAATCGAGTCTCGCATGCAAAAGCTACGTTAAAAAACTATCAATTAATCGATCAGATCAATCGATCGCTCGATCAATCAATCAATCAATCAATCAATCAATCAATCAATCAATCAATCAATCAATCAATCAATTAATCGATCGATCAATCAATTACTCAATCAATCGAGTAGTTTTAATTAATTAATTAATTAACGCGCGCGCGATTAAATTGTCTCGATATTTATTTATTTATTTATTTATTTATTTATTTATTTATTTATTTCTTATCCTTTTTTTTCTCTCCCCGCTCGATACTCCGCGCCGAGCAGTTAAGACAGATGATCGCCATCTTGTCTTTAGAGATCCTGTCTGCCGTCTCTCTCATATTTTTTTCTTTTCTTTTCTTTTCATTTCTTTTCTTTCTTCTCCCTCTCTCTCTCTCTCTCTTTCTCTCTCTCTCTATCTCTCTTTATCTTTTATTTAAAACGCACGATCATTGCCAGCGCGGAGGGTTCGCGACGAGGAGAAAAAAAGAAAAAAGATTCTAAAATGACCAGCCCTAAGAGTATTTTTTTTTAGCATCACCATCGCGTTCGTATATAGTTAATAATTAATAATTAATTAACTCTCTCAATCTCTCTCTCTCTTTCTCTCTCTCACTTTCGCTCTCTCTCTCTCTCTCTCTCTCTCTCTCGCTCTCTCTCTCTCTCGCTCTCTTGTATCTCTCTCCCGTCTCTCTCGCATCATTTTTTTGTTTAAATATAAAAATGAAAACTAACGTATCTTTGGCTTGTTCCCTTTACCAATCGGCAGCAGCGCGTGATGGCTGCGGCGTACATCATTGTTTGTTGTGTGTATGTTTAATTTTCTTACTCTTTTCTTCATTATTTTTTTTTTGTTTTGTCTTTCTTTTTTTTTTCGTTATTCTCATCTTTGTTATCTTTGTTTAAATATCTTTTGTACAGTTTTGTACACTCGAGTGTGTTCGTGTACGCGCGTGCGTGTCTTCTTCGTCTCTTTCCTTATCTCCCTCTCTCTCTCTCTCTCTCTCTCTCTCTCTCTCTTTCTCTCCTTCTATATATGTTTTAAGTGTATACGTGTCTCTCTCTCTCTCTTTTTCTTTTTTATCTTTCTTTCTCTATTGTGTATATACTCTCGTGTACGCTTGTGATCTCGTAATTTTAACAACGAAATTACGTATGTGCTTCTCTATATACACATCATTGTCCTCTTGTCCATCGAGTAATTTTTCTCGATTTCTTACGTATATTTATATATACATATATATATATAATATATATATATATATACACATACACATATCTCTATATATATACATATATATACGTATATATATATATATATAAATATATATATACACACACACACATATATATATATATATACAATTTAATGAAAAAACGCGTGTGTATTATTAATGTATACGTGTAATTATGGGTGTGTGTTCATAGCGTGTATTCTCTCTCGTGTATATACGTATTTTTACGTGCGTGTCGAGTGTTTAATTTGTTTTATTTGTTTGTTTGTCTCTTTCGCTCTCTATACGATCGTACATCTTTCTCCCCCCCCCCCTCTCTCTCTTTTCTTTCCCTTACATATAATAATATAACCCCTTCCCCTTCCCTCTATCACTATCTCTATCTCTCTTCCTCTTTCTCTTTCTCTACCCACTTTTCTTCCGTCCTCTAATCTCCCGTCTCTCTCTAATTCTCTATATTTTATCTTTTTCGTCGTCCCAAGCGTGTCGATAAGCAAACTGGTCGAACACACTATAGTAGTGAGACGCTTCCAGATGCCAGGGACAGCCTCCTCGCGTACGTCGCGACGACCCGCCGCGTCCTTTCGACGACGATAACGACCATACGTGGCGGCTAACGTCCGCGATATTCAATGAATCGGTGATTTGACGATGTGGTCCGGCGTTATGAAGTGGTACGTTGGTACAGGCAGTCCTGACGTTTCCATTGTTATCCTGAAACAGAATCGTACGTTGAGTTAAACGGGAATATACTTTTTTTTCCGTACCTTTTCATACCCTCTTCCTTCTTTTTCTTCCCTTCTACCCTGTTTTTTGTTTTGTTTTGTTTCATTATTATTATTTCTATTTTAACTTTATTTTCAATTTTCTCTCTCTCTCTCTCTCTCTCTCTCTCTCTCTCTCTCTCTCATTCATTCATTCATTCACTCTCTCTTTCTCTCTCTCTCTCTCTGGTTTTGCATCGACAGTGTCAAGTCGACTGGTACGATCCTTTCACACAGTTTCTCTCTTTTTCTTTTTCTCTCCCAATTTTTTTTTCTTTTGTTCTTTCAATTCACAATTCACAAGTACGACGGAATTTGTTTTCTTTTCTTTTTTTCTTGGGGGAGTGGTGGGCGGTGGGGTGGTCTCATTTTACGATCACGGAAGAACGGTAATAAGAGGGTGATCCTAGATTTGGAAAATTCAGTCGTACGAAGATAATTTGTAAAAGGAAAAAGTAAAAATGGAAACGAAAAAATTAAAAAGTATTAAATGAAAGAAAAATGAATAGAAATAAAAGAGAGAAAAAAAAGAAAAGAAAAAGATGTACAACCTAATTTTATTCTAGGATACTCGCGATAATTTTCTGTTGGTAGATGTCCATACATTTATATGCGTATCGCATTATCGCGAGTATCACTTTTTATAAACTTTAATAAGTCTTTTTTATTACTCTATATATAGGTACATATATATATATATATATATATATATATATATATATATATATATATATCTGTGTGTATATATATGTATATATACACGTATGTACTCACTAGGACAATTTTTAAAAATTCGTGGTTTTTCTTTTCGTTTTGAGAGAATTGAATTTATGCATTCAAAAAAGAAAAAAAAAACGTTTTTAAAAAAGCCACGAATCTTTCAAATTGTCGTCATATTGTATATATGTGTAAAGAAAATAACGAAAAAAAAAAAAATAAAAAAAAAAAGAAAAACCCAAAAAATTTCCACGAACCATCAGCGATAACACGAACAATGAACGTTACATTAATTTTTTTTCCGAAAGAAAACTAAACTATGCGAAATAATACACATATGTATCTATATATATTATGCACACACACATACACACACACACAATATATATATTTATATATATAAACATATATAAAATCTTCAATGGTTCGTGAAAACTTTTTTTTTTTAAGTCGTTCGCTGACTTATTTCCTTCCTCACTCTCTTTTTCCCTCTCTCTCTCTCTCTCTCTCTCTCTCTCTCTCTCTCTCTCTCTCTCTCTCTCTCTCTCTCTCTCATACACACGTAAGCCCTTAGGGGATTGTTTGGATGTTCTCTGGTGGTTGTTGTTGTTGTTGTTGTTGTTGTTGTTATTATTATTGTTGTCATCTGTCTTGGATATCAGAAAGAAATACCCTCCCTGTGTGTTTGTGTGCTCGATCGAAATGACAAAAAAAAAAAAATAAAATAAAATAAAAGAAAATAAAAAGAACGAAAAAGATGAAAAGTATTGTTTATTATGTGCATGTTTTCTTTCTATCTCTCTCTCTCTCTCTCTCTCTCTTTCTCTCTGTGTTGTATGTATGACAATAATAACAAAAAA
The DNA here is from genome assembly GCA_918808275.2 of Dolichovespula sylvestris. Taxonomy (NCBI): domain Eukaryota; kingdom Metazoa; phylum Arthropoda; class Insecta; order Hymenoptera; family Vespidae; genus Dolichovespula; species Dolichovespula sylvestris. The sequence goes on along the minus strand of OU964962.1, from coordinate 7,645,485 downwards.
TAAATAAATAAATAAATAAATAAAAAAAGAATTTAATTAAAAAAAAGAAAATGAAATGAAGCAAAAGTAATAATTAAAAATAAAAATTATTTTCGTGAATTAGTAATCAGAGAAAAATAAAAAAATAAAAAAAAACCAATGTGACAATGAAAAAGTTCGTAGTCGACAGTTAAACGGGATAAAGTCGATTAAAAGGACTACAAAGGAGTGGATGGTGCTTACCAAAGACGGGCAGGAGCCTGGGTCAAGTTGGTTGGATGGATACATCTTCTCTCTTTCTCTCTCCCTTTCTCTACATCTCTCATCATCATCATCATCATCATCATCATCATGATCATCATCATCATCTCGCTGTACGAGTTTCTCCGATCTTGAGTACAGTTTTTCTTTTTTTGTTTTCCATACATACGTACGTACGTATGTATTGTATGCATACACATATATATATGCACATAGGTATGTATTATAACG
>OU964962.1:7608773-7631273 GCA_918808275.2 Dolichovespula sylvestris | reverse complement strand
TTACGGCGTTTCAAAAGATCTTGCTCGAGCGTACGACGAGAGACATTATGTATTAATGATATTTTTGCCATGATAGAGAGAGATAAAGAATAGAAAAAGAAGAAGAAGAAGAAGAAGAAGAAGAAGAAGAAGAAGAAGAAGATTAAGAAGAGAGAAAGAGATACAGAGTTGACTTTATACAAGATTTTTAACTAAATTATTCGACGAGAGCACCTTTAGTATCACCACTGAAAGTAATAAAAGTTTTCCCCGTTTATGTTGTCATTTAAACCGCAAGTTTAATCGTCCACGTGATACACATCTACTCGTTACGGCTACTATTTGCATATTGCGGTAATTGCTATCCCGTATTCAAAACGGCAACCCGTTGCTCGCTCGGTCGACGGACTCTTGACACCTTTTTCCATCTTTTACACGATAGACAGAGAGACTAATAGAGAGAGAGAGAGAGAGAGAGAGAGAGAGAGAGAGAGAGAGAGAGAGAGAGAGAGAGAGAGAGAGAGAGAGAGAGAGAGAAATTATAGTGAAGAAAAATGATAGAAAAAATATAAAAATCACGAAGAGCAAACGGAGTAAAATAAAATAAAATAAAATAAAGAGATAGAGAGAGAGAGAATGAGAGAGAAAGAGAGAGAGAGAGGAGAGAAAGAGAGAAAATTATGATGAAAAAAATATAAAAATCACGTATAATAAATGACAGAAAAATAAATAAAATAAAATAAAATAAAATAACCAAAATAAGAAAATAAAAACCATAAATTCGTTTGAAATAAAACTTCGGAATAGAGAGAGAGAGAGAGAGCAAATTATAATGAAAAAAAATAAATAAATAAAACAGAAAAGGAAAAAAAAATTGTAAAAATCACAAAGAACAAACGAACAAAACCGAAATGGAATGAAATGAAATGAAATGAAATGAAATGAAATGAAATGAAATAAAATAAAATAAAATAAAACAAAACAAAAGAGGAGAAAAGAATTAAAAAAAAAAAAAAAATAGAAAAGAAAAAGAAAAGAGTTTTATATCAAACGCGTTTGTCATAAAAATTTTCGAGAAAAGGGAGAACGGGTCGCAACGGAAACATCTTTCTCTTCTTTTGTAAAACAATTTTTCTTTCTTTTTTTTTTGTTTCCTTCCTTCCTTCCTTCCTTCCTTTCTATTTTCCTCATTCTTTTTTTTTTTTTTTATTTCCACGTGTTTCTCGAAAGTTGAAAAAATCGTTGCATTTCGTCGCAGTTCGTAGTCGTCGGATCGTCGTCGACGTTGCGCGCGTGTAGTAAACGGCATGCAGAAAACTTCTCTCTCACTCTCTCTCTCTCTCTCTCTCTCACTCTCTCTCTCTCTCTCTCTTTTCTGTTGCTGCAAAAGAGAAATAAAAAAGAAAAAGAAGAAGAAAAAAGAAAAAAGAGCGAGAAAGAGAGAAAGGTCAAAGTATTCATAATCAACCAAAATATCAATCGTGAGCATGCAGAGGTAAAGAGAGAGAGAGCAAGAAAGAGACAGATGGATAGATAAATAGATAGACAGATAGATAATGACATATACAGTTAGACACTTTGGTCCAGGATAATAAAAAGGTGTGTGTATGTATGTATGTATGTGTGTTTATCAGAGAGAAAGATATATATATATATATATATTGATATAAGGAATAAGACAATAATTATAAAAAGCCAATTAATCTGGAAACATTGAAGAAAATAACGAAAGTAAATGTACAAAGATATATATATATATATATATATATATATATATAGAGAGAGAGAGAGAGAGAGAGAGAGAGAGACGCAATAATACAATAAATACATGTATACATAAAGATTAATTTACGTATACATCATATACAGATATACACATAGAGACAAATATAAACACACACCCATATACGCATATACACACATAGTAAGACGTAATTGATATATGCAACATTAACGTGCAATTTTATAGGAAAAGCAATAAAAGCCGAATCTCCGAAGTTCGTGACCTCATAATCGTTTATGTTACTCTCCCCCCCTCTCTCTCTTTCCTCGTATCTTCTTATTTCCCAATTTAGGAGAAAGAAAAATAGTAAAAAGCGATTAATTGCACGATCCGAGAAGGAACACAAACGCGCTCGCTTATATAGCGACTTTCTCTCTTTCTCTTCTGAGATTATTACAGATAAGATTTAGATTATCAAGAGGTAAGATTTCTCCTTATCAAGAGGGAACTCGTCTTTGACGAGGAGATAGAGAAGAAAAAATAAAAAAATAAATAAATAAATAAATAAATAAAAAATGGAAATTAAAAAATAAAGAAAATAAATTATATATATATATATATATATATATATATATATATATATTAATATATAAAAGAAATAAGGAACGTGGGTAATAACGTTCGACGATAAACGTCGAAAATATAAGCTCGTTTTATATTGCATCTAGACGATTCTTTTTACTCCAAGTAAAGGAAAAAAAGAAAAAAAAAAAAGAAATATACAAGAGATAGATAGCAAGAGAGAGCAAGAGAGAGAGAGAGAGAAAAATGAGAAAGGATCAATAGACTTTGATAACGAAAATACTTCAAGAAAATTCAAAGAGGAAATCTAAAGGTCTTTTGACTTCTGATACTCTCAACTCCGAGAGAAGGTAAGAGATAGATAGATAGATAGATAGATAGATAGATAGATAGATAGATAGATAAATAGATAGATAGAAAGAGAAAGAGAGAGAGATAGAGAGAGAGAGAAAGTAGTGATACTGAAGAGAACTATTACGAACACTCGTTAATAGACGATGATGAATAGTCACGCTATCGGAGAAGACGTTTAGCGAAACGCGCAGTCTTGAATTTTCGTTCCAGAAAAAGATCGTTCAAACTAAATGATCCCTATGAAATATTTCCCTTTTTTATTTTATTTTATTTTATTATTATAATAATTTATTTTGCATAGAAATCGAATGGAAAAGAAATAAAAGGAATTAGAAACGATCTCTTTTTTTTTCCATTTCTCTCTCTCTCCCTCTCTCTCTCTCTCTCTCTCTCTCTCTCTCTCTCTCTCACTCTCTCTCTCTCTCTCACTCTCTTTCTGGAAGATTTTCTCGAGACTGTGCGCGTTTGTTTGGGTCGACGAAAGGCAGGAGAGGGTGGTGTGAGACATCGAGCAGAAAGCCATGGTTATTTTCGAGGGTTTATTGATGCGTGTTATTATATGTTGGTGATAAGGTCATAGAAAAGATATTGAGACAGATAAAGTGAAATAGAAAGAAAGATAGATAGAGATAGAGATAGAAGAAGGGTAAAAGGTACGGGGCACAAAGTTTTTCATGGTTTTGCAGGTGGCCTAAGAGTAGTTTCGTGTGACGTCATTTTGGATAGATGAAATTTCCTTCTTACTTATTTTTTTTTTTTTCTTTTTCTTTCGTTGTTGATATCGTCGTCGTCTTTGTTGTTTTGGTTTTTTCTTCTTCCATATCAGATCAAAACACCTTCGGCCATATTGGCATTGTCAACGAAACGAGCCTCGTAATTCGAATGGACGTCGACAGACGTATTCCTTATATTTCTTTTTTACACTTCCTTTTCTTTTCCTTTTTGATTTTTCAGAAAAAAATTCGATCGAGAAAGTTCAATAATTAAGAGCAAACGATTGGAGAGGGGGAAAAAAAACGATTTTTATCCACATTCCCAGTGTATTATACCGACGAAAAATCCGTAATTACTATTTCAAGAGAGATCAACGATCGAACGGAAATTCAATTTTTTTTTTTCGTTATCTTCGAATTAATCTTAATATTAATATTAATCTTAATATTAATCTTAAATTTCGTTATCTTCGAATTAATCTGTATATACGAGCCCCGTAGCCGTTCGGATAATACAATTAGACATTTTATATATATATATATATATATATATATATATATATATATATATATATATCTTTGGTGGTATAGTCAATCGTTCAAGGACTCTCTCTCTCTCTATTATCCGAAACCCTATCAGTCAGATTTTTCGTAGGATAAAGAAAAGAGAAGTATATCGAGCTAACCGACTGTGCAAATCGTTTCGGGTTTAACAGTACGTAAAAGACGGCGATTTTCATTATGCGGGAATAGAAAAAAGGGGCTGGGGGGCGAGGGGAGGAGGGAATTATCCGTTAAGATCATTCGAGTGATTGCGTTGGCTCGATAGTTAAGAAAACGATAAGGCGAGTTGAGTTAAATGAAATATCAAAGTTTTTCGAGATAACGACGATAAATGTTAGATGGAAATAAAAGACAAATATAATAATAATAATAATAATGATGATGATGATGATGATGATGATGATGATGATGATGATGATGATGATAATACATGTTTAAAGAGTTGTTTACGTGGAATCTTTTTGTTTCACTATTATTGTTATTGTCATTATTATTAATTATTATTATTATTATTATTAGTATTATTATTATTATTGCTATTGTTGTTCTCGTCGTTGTTGTTGACTTTGCCAATTGGCCTTTGGTCGTTTACGTCGGGATCCATGGATCAGGGCTTATCATGATTTTTTGGTACAAAGATATCGATTGTCTGTTTCCGTTCAATCGAAAAAGACGAAGTTCTGTTATATACGATGATTTCTTTTTTTAGAAGAGATAAAAACATTGTATAATAACAAGAATATATCGAGCAAATTATTTTTCTTTTCTCTTTTTTTCGTCAAAGATCGTACTGCTTGCTTCTCTGTCTTCGATATCATAAAAATTCTGTTATCGAAAAGAAAGTCTGTCTCCCCCCCCCTCTCTCTCTCTTATGTCGATAATTTTAACAAAATACGATTGTTCATAATAAATATACAATTCACTTCTTCGAGATATTCTACAAAATTTTCTATGTTAAAAAAAAAAAGAAAGAATCTTTTACACACACACACACACACACACACACACACACACACACACACACACACACACGCACGCACGCACGCGCACACACACACACACACACACAACGATACATAACAAATAAAACGAATTTGTAATAAAAATCGAGAGAATCTTTTCTTTAACGTAAAACTTTTTCACGTTTAAAAACAAAACAAGAAAAGAAATTAATAAACAAATAAAAATAAAACAAAATAACGCGACTTCCTTGTAACACGAACGGTGCAAACTTTTTCCTTCGATCTTACCAGGAAAAAAAAAAATAAGAAAAGAGAAAAGGAGGAAAAAAAATCGAATTTCCCCTAACAAACGCTTTTAAGAAAATATAGTCTTACTTAGGATAAGGTTATCGTTAATTTTCTCTACGGCCACGACAACGTTAATATCCTTTTCAGTAACATGCTGACGAACAAGACTAAGAGACTCGAGTTAATGACGATATCCCCTGACCCGTGGCTAGAATTTCAAAACCCACTACCACCTTTTGGTCTCCCAACGTACGTCGTAGTCGTAGACAACAACGTCGGCACAAACTAAATTGCGTGATCGTAGTAAGCCTTCTGTTTGCTTGGTTACTTGTAACACAGAGAGCGTGAAGAGGCCCTTTAACGTTCAATATCACTGAAGAGAGTTAATACTAGAGAGAGAGTGAGAGAGAGTGAGAAAGAGAGAGAGAATAAATGCTTCTTGCTGGGATTTTGCGTTTGCTCGACAGTTGATGAACGAAAAAAAAAACCGATATAAAATTTATATTGTAAATTAGAAGAGAGGAAATTTAACGAGAGTTTTATTTCCGAATAAAGATTAAGAAAAAGAAAATAAAAAAAGGGAAATAAAATAAAAAGAATAATCTACGTCATCGAATTAATTCCTTGTACCAAAAGATAAGAAAGAACCTGCCAAGGGATACGGACTAAGATAGATATAACAAACAAGAAGAAAGAGAAGAAGAAAAAGAAGAAGAAGAAGAAGAAGAAGAAGAAACAGAAGTAGGTAGTGTCGGATGCATGTGTAAGTGTAAGAGTGTACCAGAAAATAGAAGACGTGTATATATATATATATATATATATAATATACACATGCATATATACATAAATATAAATACACATATACATATATATACACACACACATATATATATACATATTCTCAATATACATACATACATACATATATATATATATATATAGATATAAATATATATGAATATATGCATATATATATATATATATATATATACATATCATATACATACATACATATATATACATATGATATCAATCAACAGAAGGTGGTAAAGTTTGATTGGTGGTGAGGGGTATAATGGGTTGGGGGCTTTAAGGGTGGCAGTAGAGACGGTTGTTGTTGTTGTTGTTGTTCTTGGTGGATAGGGGTGGATCACGAAAAACAAAAGACTTACGGCGTCTGCCACGAGGTGTGCGGGCGGGAGGGCTGCCTGCAAGTGTCCACTCTTCAGCAGGGGGTCGGCGAGGCCTGCCACGCTGGCGTGTAAGGGGCTTGGGTGTAGAGGATGATGTGGGCTGGTAAGGTGGGCGGTGGATAGGAGCGGATGCCCGTGAGAAGCGGCAAAGGCCGAGGAGGAGGGGTGGGGCGCGAAGGGCGAGGTCGTCAAAGTTTGGGTGTTCAGCGAGGGCGGGGTGGGCCCGGCAGCGGGCGCGGGCAATGGCAATACTGTACTTACGTCCGAGTGGGCGGGCACCGCGTAATTACCCTGGATGGTGTAGGCTTGCCCACCAGCCAGGATCAGTGGCCCACCAACTTGGGGTTTGGGGCGATAAGGGATCGTGGCACCTTTGGGAGGGGACTGAAACAGAAAGAAGAACAACGCACGAAGCCGAATACAGTGATTATGTTCATTTTTCTTTATATCGTTATTATCATATTGTTTATTATTCATCAGCGTGTCCCGTAAGTTTCTTCCGTTTCCTTTATTTTTTTTTTTTTGCGGATGGGAAATGAGTACACGATACGGAAGAAACTTAGGGGGACACCCTAATGCCTCTGTCTGTGTCTGCTGTGTGTGTGTGTGTGTGTGTGTACGTAACGCGTGTACATGATTTTTTTATTAAGAGTTACATCTTGATGAGGTTTGTTATTATTACACGATCCGATCTAAATCATTATCACGTTTCGAGCGTCGAATTATTTCGAAAGGCTTCAATCGAAGTACAATTTCTTTTTTCTTTTCCTCTTGTTTTCTTTTCTTTTTTTTTTCTTTCTTCATTACTAAATAAATCTCATTTCAATCAAACAAATGTCACTTGGGATTGTTTCCGCGAAAGGTCGTAATAACGACTACCCCCAATGAGATGTGTATTAAGGATATGTGCTTCGATTACGACAGAAATTCAAATCAAAACTGTTAAATCGTTAATTTCTAAATTGACAATCATGTATATTAAATCATCCCACATAAGTAACGGCCGTTTATTTATTTATTTATTTATTTATTTTTTTTTATTCGTCGATCAAATCGTTTTATTAGAGTACGCTAAATACACGATTTTAAAAACACGTGGGATCTAAGATCGAGAAAAGAAACGTTATCACGAACGTGTCGTAGGATCATTCGGAACATACTTAACTTAACAAATATAGAGCCGCGTACGGCAATGGCGACAATAAATGATATATGTGAAAATTTATGATCCGATCATCGAGGAAAAGTTTTTAACTCATAATATGTTCGTAAAGTTAATGAGGATTCGTTCGGGGCGGGGGAGAGGGGGCGGGGAAACTACCGGAGACTCGAGGACGAACGAAAGTCAGAAGGACGCGGTCCTAAAAAAAAAAAAAAAAAAAAAAAATCAAAAAGAAAAGAATAGAAAAAAAGCTCGTCACGACGAGAAAACTAATCGCATGCGCGTCGAAAGTTTCCGATCGAAGTGTCAAACGAAAGTATTTAAACGAGAAAAATATTACAGATCAAAGTAATATGTACTTTTCTTCGTCTTCTTTTTCTTTTTCTCGCAAAGTTAATATAAAAAATCATTCGTTACTTGTGGGATGATCGAACACGTTATTACTTTGAAACCGATACAAAAAAAAAAAAAAGAAAGAAAAAAATACAAGTTCCTCATAAAAATGAAACTCTATCGTGGTCTAAAAAAGAGACAGAAAGAGAGAGGGGGGGGGGTAGAGGTAGAAGAAAAGAGAAAAAAATTAAATAAAAAAAAATAAATAAATAAATGGAGAGGGGGGGGTCGGGAAGATTTGAAAAAAAAAAAAAAAGAAAAAAAAGAAATTGGTTCATTATTTTGAAATCTTTGTTAAATCGTACCTCTAGCATAACACAGCAGATGTGATATATGCATTGCGTTATGGCTTCGCTCGTGCCCGATATGGTGACCGCTCGTTCCGTCGAATTCGGCAACATTTCGGATGCGACCTGAATCGAGGCCCCCGTGACCTCGCGTATCTCCTTGATCTTCGAGCCACCTTTACCGATGAGCGAGCCACATTGAGATGCCGGTACGATAAGTCTAAGTGTAATCGGTGGCCTTGGTACGCCACCACCACCGCCAGCACCACCACCCTGGATGTCGTGGAACTGGGAGCACCATTCCTCAAATTTCTTGCATATCAACGTGAACGCCTTGAAGATCGAATTCGTTGGCCCGGTTACGGTCACTATCCGTTCGGGACATGATCCATCGGATATGTTGATCTTTGCGCCTGACTGTTATTAAAATATGAAAGGAAATAAATAAAAAAAAAAAAAAAAAAAAAAAATGGAAGAAAGAAAGAAAGAAAATATAAATGTTACCTTAATTATTATTATATATATATTAATATAACTCTGTGTTAGTTATACATTTGCTCGATATATTTGAATATATGATTTTCATTTAATTTATATTTTATTATCATTGTTGTTGTTGGTTGTTGTTGTTGTTATTGTTATTATAATTATTAGTTTGTTTATATTTATATTTGACAACAAAATAATAAAATAATCATAGATGTAATTATAAAAATAATTATCATAGGTGTAAACAAATACACACACAGACACAATTTATATATTATTTATATGATATTTAATCGATATACTTAAATATACAATTAATTTAATTTATATTTTTTTATAATTATTATTATTACTACTAATTCTTTTTATTTATATTTATATTTATATTTATATTTATATTTATATTTGAAATAACGAAATAATAAATTTCCATAATATCATCATAGGTGTGTGTGTGTGTGTGTGTATGTATATATATATATTTTTTTTTGTCATTGATAAGTACTTACGTACCTACATGCAATATTTTCTAATACCTATATAATTTATTTTTGTTCTAATTAACAAAAAATTATACGATGTAAAATATTATATCAAATTATAATTATGGCAAATATTAACTTTCGGTGTATCAACCTCGTGACGAAAGAATATAAATATTTCATTTGTGTATATATATATGACTCACCTCTTCGCGGAACCTTTTGACGATTTCTCCCTTTTTCCCGATGATACTTCCTACCTCCTATAACAGAAATAAAGAAAAAACGACACCATTAGAGACATATTCTTTTCTATCGATTAATTAAGACATTAGAAAAAGTATAGATAGATAGGAAGGTTCGCGTTGCTGGAACGTAATTAAATTTCACGAGTTAGTATCGTTCATTTAATGTAACTCGATTTAACTTTACAGTACTCGCTCTCCCAACCCTTCTGTTTGTACGTGTGGATGTATGCGTACAGATATGCGCGTATGTGTATCTTTCGAAGAACACACAAAGAGAACTTATTTCGTTGATTAGCTTCACTATAAGTTGACAAGAGAAATTTGCTTAAAATCATCGTGGATCGATCTATCATGTATTATTAAGTTCGATAATACGTGTCAAACTATCTACTAAAACTAACCATACTTCAAACGTTCGTCCTAATCCATCAAAGACACACCTGCATCTTACTGGTTCCCATCAATCTATCATATCATGTAGGATCCCCAATCTATATTCCTTCAATGTTAAACCAACAAGATTCGACGATAATTTACCAATAATACTACCTAGTATAATATCAAACATCTAATTCCTAACCGATCGTAATACATGGCATTAATAGATTAATACGCACAAGTGTTTCCCAAAATATCTCTATTTACTACATATATACATACGTATACATATGCATACATCATACGCGCGCGCGCGCGTGTGTGTGTAGAAAATGTATCCATTTAATATTATAATATTATAATGCATAACAGTGTTAAATATAAAATATTAGAAATAGTAAAGAGATAAATATTTCTAATTTTCTATAATATATTCAATGATTACAATAATATATATTAATAATCAATTATTATCATAATATAAATTATATTAATATGTAAGTACATAATCAATTATTTTATATTATTATTACGATCTAATATTCGTGTATTATACTGTACAGTATACCATATATTTACATATAGTATATTATATATTTGTCAATTTCGATAAAACTTATTGTCAGAAGTAAAAAATAATTATAACGAGTCGAATTAGATAAACAAATAGATAGATAGATATATGTTATGTCATTAAAACGATCTAAATCAGATACATCATTTATCATTATTATAAAATTTCAATTAAATTATTAATTAATACTTGCATATCATATACATATAGTCAGTGAAAATTCTATAATATTTTATTTGTCAAGATACATATTCGCATATTGTACTATATTGTATACAATACACACATACATACATACATACATACATACATACATACATACATACATACATACATACATATATATACACATACTATAGTCACATATAACATACTGTACATTTATCAATGTCGATAGAATTTCACGTTAAAAGGAAACGTGTAAAATGTGACCAGTAGAATAGATTGCACACATAGATAGATAGATAGATGGATAGATAGACAGATAGATAGATAGATATATATATAGACAGATATATAGATAGATAGAGAAAGATAGATATAAATATATAGATAGATAGATAAAGCTTGTGCTTGGTAAGCGTGGTCTTGGACACGCTCGGTACGTGAAACTATAATTAGTTACATGTAGGTACGCAAGCGTGGTATGTCCAGGGCAACTCACACACAGTTCCTATCTCTTTCTATCCCTCTGACACGTTCTGACCCCGCGATAATGTCATCGCCTAGGCTTCTGGGTAAGCAGGTATGCGTTCGTGCTCTTCTCTAAATTTAGACACGATGATACCCACGCGGGTCCTCTCTTCTTCTTCTTCTTCTTCTTCTTTACCACTACTTTTTCTTCTTCTTTTTTTGTCTTCATTCTCGTCTTCGTCTTCGTCTTCGTCTTCGTCTTCATTTTCGTTTTCGTTTTCGTCTTCGTCTTCGTCTACCTTCTAGTGCATACCAGTCGCGTTTCGAAGAACTTAGACGGGACCATTTACAATTAGATCGATAGAATCACTCAAATAAACGTCTCTTCAAGGATGATGGCACAGAATTAATTTTTTCTTTTAGCTTTGCTCATTACCTTCTCTTTATCGTATCTATTTATTATTGGTTATTGATTATTAATTATCGTGATTATTATTATTTGTCCTTGTTTTCTCTCTTCCTTCTTCTCTTTCATGTTTCTCTTCTTTCTGTTTTCTATCTACGCCAATTTTTTTTTCTTTTTTACATAGAAATCTATTTCGATGGATCGTGATCGCTTTTCCATTTTCTTCCTTTCGGGTTTTTCTCTTTGATCCGATTTCGGATAAAAACTTGGACGAGTTCGATTCTCTTTTTTTCTTTCTTTTTTTTTTTTTTTGATTTCTTTCGATCGATTCACAAATAAGATTGAATAAAATTAGGTAACGATTAGATTTTCAGATTATTTCTTCTTCTTCTTCTTTTTTTCTTCTTTCTTTGTAAATCTATAGACGGACATCATTTAGATTTAGTTTTATTAGATGATAATTAGATCGTCGAATTGGTTTTCTTTTTCCTTTTTTTCTCTTTTCTTTCTTTCTTTTTATTTTGTTTTTGTCAATTTATAGACGGGAACGATTTGTGGATTTATAATTAGGTAATCATTAGATCGACGCAACATTTTCTTCCTTTCGTTTTGTTTTTATTTCATTCAAGACCGAGACGTTGTTATTTTATAAATCGATTTAGAATTATATGAGGATTAGATTTTTAAATTGTTTCTGTTTTTTTTTTTTTTTTCGTTGACTTACAAACGAGCGTAGTTCGGGTTTAAAATTAGACGATCGTTAGGATTGGTCATCTTTTCTTTTTTTTTTCCTTTCACCTTTCATCGTCAAATTGCGAATAGACATGCGAAGCGGATTTAGCGTTAGATAATAATTAGATCATCCCATTTTTTTTGGTCAATTTATAGATCGGCACGGTTTAGATTTAGAATTAGATAATTGGATTATGTCAAATTAGTTAGTCCAAAATGAATGACGCTCTGATTTATTTTATCATTTTTCATTTAATCGTTATTTAAACAATAATTAGATTACTTTAAACGAGTGTTAATAAATCTTTCAATTATCGTAATAATTCTGTTATTAGTTTAGTCTGTTCGTATAATTACATTCAATTAAATTAATGATTAATCAATCTATGCTCTATTATACAACATTATTGTACAATAAAGAGATCAATAAAATTAATACGTAATTAGATCATAATTACACTATCCCAAATTAATGCGTATAAATCTTATTTAACAATCTTATTTTATATTTTTGCGGTGAAATACACACGCATGCGCACACACGATCATTAGATTATTTCGAATTGACCAGAGCTCATGAAATAAAGAAATCGTCGAAATAATATATATATATATATATTATATATATTTCTTTATTAACAAGTGGCGTATAGAAAATTACGTTTCAAAATTATTTTCATACGTTAAACAAAGGAAAGAGAAGGGGGCTGGGCTTGAGGGGAATTTAAAAGACCGACAAATAGGAGGGATCTATGAAAATTTATTTCGATTAAATAGATAATTGGCGCGAATAAAAAAAAAAAAAAAAAAAAAAAAAAAAAAAGAAGAAAAGAAAAAATACGAATAAAAAGATTTATTCATTCGTTTGGTCACGAAAGAGATTAGATTTTCCAGTTAGGACGTGAAAATTACCATTGTTTTTTTTTTTTTAATCTTTCTTTTCTTTTCATTACTTTTTCCCCTCTCTTTTTTCTTTTCTTTTTTAAAATACCGATATCAATTATTACGTCCTAGCCTTATGCCCGAAAAAAATGTCAAGAGTATAAGAATATATTTACTTTGAATTAATCAGTAGGAGGGGCAAAAAGGTGAAGTTTTAAAAAAGCCACCCGTTTTTTTATTTCAATATTAAATGGTAATCCGAGATGAATATGCAGAGTACGTATAATAAATCGATTAAATAAACTAACTCCTTCAAAATATTTCTACGAATCGCGATTTACTTCCTTTCTTTCAAGGACATTTATATACATATATATATATATAAAATATGTAAACGTAGATGTAAAAGAAAGAATAAAGAAAAGAGACAAAAGGGATGGGGTAGGGTGGTATCGGGTGGGTGGTGGGAGAAACTTGTTCGAGAAGAAAGAAACGCGCTGCGACTTTCATCTTATCTCTAATGATAACTATCTCTTTGGAATAACGATATCGGATGCATACAAGTTCCTCTTTTTTTATTACTTTTTCCGAGTCAAGTTTCTTTCTCGTCCCACTTTCGCATTTTACTTTTACAATGATTTACATCGTCTAAGATTTCTTTTCTCTTCTGTGACGTGTGCGTGTGTGTATGCGCGTGTGTTTATATATATATATGTATGTATGTATGTATGTATGTATGTATGTATGTATGTATGTATATCTCGCTCGCCGAGATTTCTTCTCATCTCGGAAATAAACATTTTTTTTTTCCTAGATCACGATTCGAACAATCTCATAAGATCATGAATATTTGATTTGGAATATTTTCTCTAATCAAGATTTTCTCAAGATCTTTGATAAATGACAATAAATGTGACGAGTGATCTGTTTAATTGTTTGCTTCTTTTTTATTCTAGTTTATGCAAAAATTAAAGGAAAAAATATAAGGAGCAAAAAGAAAATGAAAAAAGAAAAAAAAAAAAAAAGAAAATTAAACATTATTACGGAGAAAAGTTTATCGATTTGTTGACTATTTTTTTTTAACGATATAATGAAATAATAATAATAATAATAATAATAATAATAATAATAATAATAATAATAATAATAATAATACCGATAATAATAGTAATAATAATAATAACGACAACAACAATAATAACAATGACGATAATAAATTAAATAAGGAATTACACGAAAATAAATTTCAACGAGGTATTGGAATAATTTGTCCACAATTTTTTTTACCGACATAATAAAACAAATAATTAAAAAGAGAAAACGCTTAAACTGTATGGGAGAGTAAAATTTTTGAACAACGAATTAGATCAATTCATTAACTATTTTCTAACGTAATAAAATAATAATAATAATAATAATAATAATAATAATAATAATAATAATAATAATAATAATAAATTAAACAGAATTATATGGAGAAAATTTTTGACTAGGAGTTAGATCAGTTCGTCGACAATTTTTAATCTATGAAATATTTACAAAATAAATAAATAAAAAGAAATAAATAAAAGTGAAACAAAAAATAAAAAAAAAAAAGAAAGAAAGAAAGAAAGAAAAGAAATTAGACAATTACAGAGAAAATTGTACCGACAAGGGATAGAGTGAATCATGAAATCCTTTTGATCAACGAAGGGAAGAAGCGTAACTGGACGAGAGTATCATCGCCCGTACGGCGAATTAGAGATAGCAGTTGTGGAACAAATATAGCTGGAACAAAACGACGATGAGAGAGAGAGAGAGAGAGAGAGAGAGAGAGAGAGAGAGAGAGAGAGAGAGAGAGAGAGAGACGCGAGAAAAGAGAATTGGGCATCGAGCCAATTACCATTGCTCTTTCTTCCGAAGACCTTTAAGGATCGTTCAAATTTGCTGGATCTTCAAAGATCGAGAATAAGCTTTTGCAACCTCGATCAAAGAATTCTTTTCAAGTTTTTGTTTTACTTTTCTTCTTTCTTTTTTCTTATCTTTCAGTTCTTTTCTCGTTTCATACAGTCCTTCATTCCCTCGTCACATTTTTCTTCTTAGAAAAAAAAAAAAAAATAAATAAATAAATAAATGAACGAAGAGTGAAAGTTCATTGTGATATATTAATTTGTCAAGTTCAAAACGAAATTTTTATTAATCTAATCGCATAATAAACAACGTGAACGTTCATTGTGATAATTATTGTGGAATTAGAAATGAAATTTTTTATTATTTACTTTTTTTTTCAAATCAATTTTACCACCTGTTGGCGTTTATTTATTATGCCGTTAATAAATACCTGACGAAATCCCTGACTCCTAAATTATTTTTTTTTTTTTTTTTAATCCAATAAAATAAAAAGTAAAATTTTTTTCGAGACAGATATACGACACCTTCGGTTATTAATAAGTTGAAATTATTCCCGTTAACTTTTGTTCCATCCAGATAAAATTTTATTTTTCCTTTAAAGTTGTTCTTCGTGTTTTCCCATGAAAATTATAGACCAACTTTAATCTGTAGCGATATTATAATTAATAAAAAAAATAAAAATCCAATTTTCGATGTACTTCGTTCTAAATCGAAAATCATTCGGGAATCATCTTGATATTTTCAAACGATCTAAATTAACCTAACTAACTAACAACCGTTAAATATCCAACAAATAAAAATTCTAATGAACACGAAGATATCTGATAAAATATTAATAATATAAAATTCCAAATCTATCTCTTCCTCCACTCTCTTTTTTTATTTGTTACTTCCTTACAACTATTATTCAGCTTTGTTTTCGACAATGACGCTATGTTTGATGTGGGAGGAAAAAAATAAAAAAAATGAAAAAAATGAAAAAAAAAAAAAAAAGAAACGGAGAAGAAAAAAAGAAGCGATTTTAATAACGCGATTTGTATTGAAATACTGCTTTAAAAAAACACACACACACAAAGAAAAAAACACAATAAAAAAAAAAGTAATATTTCGGAATGCCATTGTCATGGGATATCTTTCTTTTGCACCGGCGTCTTTAATTTTTAATTGTTTTTTTTTTTTTTACGTGATTACTTGCAATTAAAAAAGGAAGAAAGAAAGGAAAAAACGGGAAGAAAAAAGGGAGGAGTGGAGCGAAAAAAAAAAGAGGATAATTATAAAAAATTTGACTGCGTCTTTGAATTATTAGACAAACTAGACGATGGGTCCCCGATTTACGAGGATGACCAATTGGCTGTTGGCCCTGGCAATATTCCAGTTCTTCATCTTCTCTCTCTCTCTCTCTCTCTCTCTCTCTGTTCTTTTATCTGCCTCTTGGTATACTCTCTCTCTCTCTCCCCCTCTCCCTCTCCCTCCCTCTCTCTTTCTTTCCTCAGAGTAGAGAAAACTTTGCCGAAAGTCTACAGTATCTAGATAGAGATTGAATTTACGTAACACGTGTTTTTATCGATTGTAGATCAAACTTTTTCGCGAAATGAAAACTAACGTGGAGTAGTAAAAAGTGAGAAAGAAAGTAAGAAGGTCGAGCGATAACAGTGGAAAAAAAAATATTGGAATAAAAAGAAAAAAAAAAAAAAAAAAAAAAGAAAGAGAAAGAGAAAAGAAAGAAAGTGATATACTCGATCATTTATTTTATTTCTCTCGACGAACACGTTTTGGGATATTTTCCTAGGAGCGTATACGGAACTTTTTGAATTAGCTCAACTACTCTACGCATACTCCTCCTTCAACAAAATAATCGAAATACTCGCCTTCGACGAATCCATTGATTTTCGAATCAATATATATATATATATCTAACTTTCTTCCCGTTTCGTTCGTGTTGATTTTTTTCTTTCTTTCTTTTCTTTTCTTTTCTTTTTTTTTTTTTTTAATCGATATTTTGCATTCATATCGTTAAAAGTAAAATGAAAATTGTCATTAAAAATCATTACGATTAGTATCAAAATAATTGTTATTTATTTATTCTCAACTATTTTCCTGTTTTTTTTTTTCCTAATATTATTATCATATTGATCGTTCGCAAAAGGTAATTTTCTTTGCCTAATTGGATTTATTTCTATTTTTTTTTTGTTTCTCCTTGTCTCTCTCCTTTCTCGATTTAACTTTCCCGATGATTTACTACTACTACGACGAAGATATATATGTATATAAACGATGAAATCAAACGAATGATTAAGTATGATGGACGATGCGACTTTGGGGAATGTATTGATTACGTATGTATGTATGTATGTATGTATGTATGTATGTATGTATGTATGTGTATGTATGTACACATAAGTATGTACAAACGCAAAGAGGGAGTCGACTTGAAATTTATCTTAAGTGCGATATAAAAGGCACATATTCTTAAGCTAAAGAAAATTTCGGCGCGAAGAGGGACGTGTTAAAGATAAGAATTTGGATTTTGGCCAGACGTTTTGTCTGTCGATGTTATGATTTTAACCGATGCAACTTTCGTCGTCCAGGTAAAACGTTTCTCTCTTTGTGTGCACGAGAAATAGAGAGAAATTATAGTGCCGATGACCCTGACATTGTTTAACGAAATAACAGGAAGAAAAAAAGTCTTCCGGTTTGTAAAAGAACGAATACTGAAAGAGATAGAGATACAGATAAGAATAGAGAGAGAGAGAGAGAGAGAGAGAGAGAGAGAGAGAGAGAGAGAGAGAGAGTGTAGCGAATAAAAAAGGATAACGTACCAATTAACGAGCGACGAAAAAAAAAAAGAAAAAGAAAAAAAAATAACGAGAGAGAAAAAGAAGAGCGAGCAAGAGAGAGAGAGAGAGAGAGAGAGAGAGAGAGAGAGAGAGAGAGAGAGAGAGAGAGAGAGAGAGAGAGAGAGAGAGAGAGAAATAAAGAGAAAGTTACGCTCGAAACGAGTTTTTTTAACGAACACCGTCGGTCGGTTTTAATTAGTCGAATTTAATCTCGAAAAATCGACGAAAAGTTACGTGCGTACCTATATGTTGTACATATGTATCGCACATACGTTACGTACGTACCATGGATACACGCGTGAGAAATGAAACAATAAAAAAAAAAAAAAAAAAAAATAGGAAAAAAAAAGAAAAAAGAAAAAAAAAG
This sequence comes from Dolichovespula sylvestris, assembly GCA_918808275.2. Taxonomy (NCBI): domain Eukaryota; kingdom Metazoa; phylum Arthropoda; class Insecta; order Hymenoptera; family Vespidae; genus Dolichovespula; species Dolichovespula sylvestris. The sequence continues at coordinate 7,613,155 of OU964962.1, read as the reverse complement.
TAAATGAAAAGAAAAAAAAAAACAAGGAAATTGAAGAAAGTAAGAGAGGACTACATAACGAAGAGACAAATAATCTGCGATAACAAGTACACGTTTATGTACCCGATCGAGAACGATAATGGAGGGTCGATAATTGATACAAATCGATAATCATCGAATAAATGTGTCTCCTTCTCTTTTTTTACCTTTTACCTTTACCTTTTTACCTTTCCTCTCTTTCGCTTCGCGTATTAGATGATAAAGTTATTTATTCGTAGTTATAGTATTATATTTTATCGATAAAAATTAGTCTACCTATAGTCATAGTATTTTATCGATAAAAATTGTCAGAAGAAATTAAAGGTTATACGTCGCGAGCAAAAAATATGGAAATGTGTTTGTGTGTGTATGTATAAATAAACAAAATATATATATATATGTGTGTGTGTGTAAAGAAAAGGCAAATAGATAAATAGAGAAGGACGGAGAGATAAAAACGAAGAGAATTTGCGTACGATCGAAAGGATAATGGAATCGGAGATAATCCGAATCTGTTTGATTGGCTTCCGGCCCTGGCCGATGTCCAGTAAGTCTTTGGATGTCGTGTGCTCCATATGCTTCAACATTTATCTCTCCTCTCTCTCTCGCACTCTCTTTCTCATCAGAAGATCATCTTCTAATCGTAGAAGACATAATGCTCCCCTCTTTAAACGCCAAAAACGCGGCCAGACGTATTTATTTCGCACGAAGAGAAGCCTGCGCCTGATTATTACAACCTCTAGGTAAGAATCCAAAACGAACGCTTTTGCAATGAATCAAGAGAGTTAGATAGATAGACAGATAGATAGAGATAGATAAATAGATAGAGAGAGAGAGAGAGAGGCAAGTTAGTAATGAATAGGAATAATTTAATAAACGTCCACGATAAATTATACGCTTTTAAGAATTGATTACGTATCTGTGTCAATGTTGATTCCGTAATTTTCAATTTAAATATAGATCATAATAGTTAAGATAAATATCCGATTGTTCATAACATATCATCGTATTATTTCATAAGGTTTTGTCAAACTTTTATTAGAGAATTATTTTCCTTTCCGTCAAATATTTATCAATCTCTGTCAAATTTTGACGTGACAAATTTTTGAAACGAACGTAACAGAGATAAAAAAAGAATACAAGTTCACAAACACACAAACAAACAAACTAACACACGCACGCACGCACAAGCACACATATAGAGAGATACATCAATTCTCAATATAATATAATTAATAATAAGAGACGAATTATAAATATATACGACAAAAATCAATCTCAATATAATATACAAGTGAACATGAAATTTCGAAAATATTTCGAATAATCAAGAGTTCTTGTATCGTTTACAATCGATTCTTTTGATAAATTTTAAACGAATATGAAGAGAGAGAGAGAGAGAGAGAGAGAGAGAGAGAGAGAGAGAGAGAGAGAGAGAGAGGGAGTGTAATAAAACAGAAACAATATACTCCCAAGTAAGAAAAGGAAGAAAAGAAGAAAAAGAACGACAAGAGACCGAGAGAGGAAACCGTAGAGAAAAAAAAGAGGCACCACTACCATTGCAAACTGCTGTATCAAGTGTAGACACTAGAAGCATCCCCCTAGTCGCAACGAGGATACCCCCATCCCCATCCCCATCCCCATCCCCATCCCCATCTCCCACCCCCCTACGCCGGCAGGTTGATGTCGTTGCCGTCCTCATCAGGGCGTAAAAACGTGGTGTAATGAGATTTGTCATGGAAGCACTTCGCCGATGCTAGATAGGGTACGGTGGGAGCCTAGAAAAAGGGCTTTCAAGGGAGGCGGATGGTTTTATATATGCACGCTGGAAGAGAATGAACGACTACTTTGGATGAAAACGAAGAGAGTAGAAAGTAGACTACAAAGTCAGAGAGAGAGAGAAGGTAAATGTACGAGAAAGAGAGAGAGAGAGAGGGTAAATGTGTGTACGTGTGTAATAGAGAGATAGAGAGAGAGAGAGAGAGAGAGAGAGAGAGAGAGAGAGAGAGAGAGAGAGAGAGAGAGAGAGAGAGAGAATAGAAAACTCTAGGGGAACGATCATGGTGTGAAGTGTACTGAGTAGAAACCTTTCAAGAGTAGAGATAGAGAGAGAGAGATAGAGAGAAAGAGAGAGAGAGAGAGAGAGAGAGAGAGAGAATGCAGAAGAAGGTGGAATAGGATAAAGGGAGTACCGGGAAACCTTCCGGGAGGGCTGCTCTTCTAGGATGATGGCGTGGCATCATTCAGATATGCAAAAAGGTGCAATAATTTCAGCTACGTACTTCAGCACGAACTCTAAAGCTAAGTCTTCGCCAGTGTATTATTATTATGGGTCGTGTGTGTGTGTGTGTGTGTGTGTGTGTGTGTGTGTGTGTGTGTGTGTGTGTGTGTGTGTGTGTGTGTGTGTGTGTGTTTATGTATATATGTAATGTATGTATGTACATGTTAATGTCAATGTGTTACGTATACGATAGTTTTCGCGTTGCATATGTCGCGTCTACGTGGCAGCGATCGAACTCACGATTCTATCTGTTCTATATAATACGCTCGCGTATATACAAGCGTATGTACGTACGTACGTCTCTCTCTCTCTCTCTCTCTCTCTTTCTGTCTCTGTCTCTGCGCGTGTACATGTACGTGTGCGTGTTTGCGTTTGTCAGGTAGGTTTATAAAGTTGATTTTAAGTGCACGTGGATGGCTGCTCGACGACACCCTTCCCACAACCATATAATTACGTTTAATCGCGTAGGAAAAGCGCGCGAAATTTAAACGTTCCATCTGCTTCACCTCGTCCATCGCACGAAAAAACGATACAATTTGTTCTTTTCTTTTTCCCCGTTGGTAACATTCATTCGTTCCTTTCATTTCTCGTCTCCCTCTCTCTCTCCTTCTTTTTTCTTTCTCCTTTTATTTTATTTTATTTTATTTGATTTTATTTTATTTTATTTCTTTTTTTTCAATCATCCCTCCAAAATGAATTTTCGTACGCGCGTGCAACACCGGAACCGATATAACGCTTTTAACAATATACGCACCTTCCCTGGGAAATGAAATTTTCGATTTGTCGCGCGCACACCCATCTGTAATAACGTATATAGTTTAATTTTAACGATAACCAATCTAACGCCATTTCTCTGTTAATTATCGAATTAATGGATATTAATAGTACGTTATTATACATGACGAAGAACGGCCGTGTTGTTGTTGTTAGTGTTGTTATGCGTTTATCATCGATTATTCGATCAGACATCGACACGGAGATCTCACAATTTGATCTTCGTCATTACTCTTCATTTAATTTCGTCGTTTCTGTTTTGATATCCATGTTGATTAAATGTATGTATGTATGTATGTATGTATGTATGTATGTATGTATGTATAGCGGATTATTCGTTGTTGTGGTGTTGTATAGATTCAACGGTGACAATTTTTACGTTAAATCGACCAATAGAAACGTTCGGATACGTTTGGAACGTCTTCTATCGTTCGAACGGAATCTTTTCCTTTTTTTTTGTCCTCCAGAAAAACGTGAATCCGCAAAGGGGATGATAGCTCTATTTCTTTTTCCTCTTGTTTCTCTTATGAAGAAAAAGAGAGACGAGATAACGTTAAAAGTTCGTAATAATAGTCGAGTAAAGCAAAAATCCTGAAACGTTTAAGTTATTTCATTCTTCTTTGCATTACTTTAACGCCTTGGTTGAATTACACTTTTCAAGTTGTAAAAAAAAAGAAGAAGAAGAAGAAGAAGAAGATTAGAAGAAGAAGAAGATTAGAAGAAGAAGAAGCAGAAGATGATGAGAGAGAGAGAGAGAGAGAGAGAGGAGGAGGATAGGCAGAGGAGGGGAGAAAAATAAGTTTACGGCGGTTAAAACAAAGAGAAGAAAATATAAATTCTTGGCACTCGTTCAGATACCAGAGTCTCCACTCGCGTATTTCAGGATCCATCGTTTGCTCCCCGTACGAAACTTGCAAAAGATTTTATCTGTCTCACTCTATCTACTTATCTATCTATCTATCTATCTATCTATCTTTATCTCTCTATCCGGCTCTTTCTCACTCTCTCTTTATCTATCTATCTTTATCTCTCTATCCGGCTCTTTCTCACTCTCTTCATCTATCTATCTATCTATCTATCTATCTATCTATCTATCTATCTATCTATCTATCTATCTATCTATCTATCTATCTATCTATCTATCTATTCGACGACAGTGCGTGGCATGGGAAAAATTAAAATTTCATTTTTATATTCGAACGTTTGTATTTTCCACGTCTTTCAACACATCGGTTTACGAAACGATAGCAAAGGGGAGAGAAAAAAAAAGAGGAGAAAGAAGAAATAATAAAAAAATAAAATAAAATAA
>OU964962.1:7593773-7606273 GCA_918808275.2 Dolichovespula sylvestris | reverse complement strand
TATATATATGCGTGTTGTATATAAGAAATTTAATTTCTATATTATAAGGAAATCAAAATTTTCATTTAAAATCTTTTAATTACAAATTTCTATATAATATAATTTTTTGTATGTTATATACGTATATATATAAAATTTTCTCTTTATTATCCCGTAGAAATTTAATTTCTACACAATACAAACGTATGCTTATCATATGCATATGCATATGCATACACGCATACAAACACAAAAGAGACATGTGAGAGGGGTAAAGTACTGTGATTTAAAAATAAATAAATAAATACATAAATAAATAAATAAATAAATAAAAATAAAAAGGTAAGAAAAAAGAAAGAAACAAAAAATGTTAAAATCATAAAAGTGATTTAAATATTGTAATAGAACAAAAATTCTATATAGAAGATTCAATATTCGATTTTCTCGGTTCGTTTATTGCTTGGAGTTTAGTAGTTTACTAGTAGCACACTTAGGTAAACTTTGTAGCAAGTTGTGCCATTCTATTCGCTACGACTACTTACTAATACTAAACTAATACTACTACTACTACTACTACTACTATTACTACTACGCCCACACAAGTACGACGTAGCTCTCATTCTCTCTTTATATTTCGCATATATATAAAGAGAGGGAGAGAGAAAAAGAGAAAGAGAAAGAGAGAGACATAATATAGAGTTAAAGAGATAAAGACAGAGGCCGTGTGTGTGTGTGTGTGTGTGTGTGTTAAAAAGATAGAGAGTTAAACGCACTCACGCGTACACAAGGTTTTCTCAGAGTGTTGCAAAGTAGTGAGCGTGGAAAACTCGAAACTCGAAGGTGAAAAATGTTGAGGAAAAGGTGAAAAAAGGAGGAGGTGGTAGAGGCGAAAGGGGAGGAGAAACTGTACCAGTTACGACGACACAATGACGATATATAAATAAATGAAATCCCGAAGGTTTCCCCGCATTGAAAAAGAGAACGGTTATGTTCTATTGGCGCGAACGATAATACAAAAATGATTGATTTCATTCTTTGACGTATATCGAACACGTCAATAACTAACATTCGTTGGAGATAAGCTTCTTCTCTCTTTCTCTCTATCTCTCTCTCTTTCTCTTAAAATTATCTTTTATTGGACGAATGAAAGAAAAGGAAAGAAAAATAAAAAAATAAAATAAAAAACGGTACGCTTTGTATGCAACACGAATACAACCAAAGAGCCACGTACAAAGGGCTTCGATCAATTTTATATAAAACGAGTTAGTAATTTATCGTAATCCTCCATTTTACTTATTTATTAATATTTCACAATGTATATCCAACCCCCATCCCCGGTCCCTCTCACTCTCTATCGTTTATGAAATGAAAAATGAAATTCTTAAAAGTGTAAAATTCGTATTCCGTTTTCATTATTGTTTATGTTTACCCCCCATTTTGTAATGATTTGATCAAACCATGCTTACACTCGTCGAATTTAACTTGTGATTCTATCGACTAATACGACAAATTATTTTTAGGATACTATAAAGGATATTTTATTAGTTTAAACGAATACTCGATCGTCGTTATATATGAATTAAAATTTTTCACGCTTCAATGACAAAACACATCACGCCGATCCTACGAATAATTTTCTAAAGGGGAAAAAAAAAAAAAAAAAGAAAAATCAACGACAAATCTTTTGATGCCAAAAAAGGCAAAAAACGACTGCTGTTTCCATGACAAAAGAAACAGGAAAAAGAAGTAAAAAGAGGAACATAAAAAGAAAGTAAAATTAATAAACGATAAAAAATGAAATATTTTTTTTTTTAATAATAATAATAATAATAATAATAAGTACTAACCTTGCCCTGCATGATCAGACGAATGGTCAAGGTGACCGAAGGGTCATCATTGAGCGCTGGTTTATTATCCATGCCGTCCATTGCGTGCTCACGACTGCTACTTCTGTGATGAGACGTCTTCTTGTCGAAGTTTGCGGAGGGAAAGGGTGCGGAAGAGGATAAGGAGGACAGGGGAGAGGTTAGGCGTGTGATTTTGGCTGGGGGGGTCTCGGGGGATGTACTTCTCAAACGCTCCCAGGTATTCTCAGTCCTTGCACTGAAATTATTTAAATATTTCTTATTATTATTAATGGACAAATCAAACACAAAAAGTATATATATATATATATATATATATATATATATATACATATATACATGTATTACATATATACATATATATACATACATACATACATATATATATATATATATATATATATATATGGTGTTGTTAATTTTAGAAAAGAGCAAAAAAAGAAAAACCAAAACCGAATGCAAAAATTTAAGTTCGACAAATATACATTAATGTGTGTGTGTGTGTGTGTGTGTGTGTGTGTGTGTGTGTGTGTGTGTGTGTGTGTGTGTGTGTGTGTGTGTGTGTGTGTGTGTGTGTGCATGTATGTATGAGAAATTTAAGTTCTATATTATAAAGAAATTGAAAATTTTAACTAAAAGCTTTTAATTTAAAATTTCTATATATTATATACTATATCTATAATAATACCGTGTGTGTGTGTACAAATACGACGTAACTACCATTCGCAAAATATAAACCTTTTGTTTGTTTATATGTATGTATATATGTATATGTACATATAGGTATATATAAGAGATATATACGATTTATTTTTACTTTCTTTCGTATCATATATATCTGAACTTTCAAATATAAGTAGTTATGTATGTATGTATGCATGTATGTCCCTTATCCGAATAGTATATCTTTTATTGTTAGCCAAAAATTCTTTCTTTTGTCGCAAATATAAAATACTTTATATACAATATATATATTCCTTTATTAGGCCTAAATTTGATTTATGGTAATCAAAAAAGTACTATAGACGATGACAATTAAGCCGAAATAAATGAAATTGGATGTCATAAAAGTAATCCGGACATTCCTTTCAATACTTCAGCAGACGATTTATTTTGTGTGTGTGTGTGTGTACACTCATATATACGCATACACATTTAATATGAATACACATAATTTCTATTCCTTTTTCTCTTCTTTTTTTTTTTTCAATTTCGAACATAGAAATAATATAAAAAATTTGTTCTTCCTTCTAATTATTCGAAACATTTGTTTAAAAAAATATACTCGATACTTCGAGAAAAAAAAAAGAAGATAAAAGGAAACTTGAGAAATCGTAATAAAAAAAAAAAAAAAAAGAAGAAATAGAAAAAAGGGAAAAGGAAGACAGAATTGGGGTACGGGAGAAGGCAAAATAAAAATCAAAAAGAAAAAAAGGACAAAGGGAAAGAAATAAAAAAATCAGACCTCGTGAAGAAGAGGGATTACGATTGAAGAGACGGACGACGGATTGAATGTTATAAATTAAAGAGAAGGGTGGCTCTCTCTCTCTCTCTCTCTCTCTCTCTCTCTCTCTCTCTCTCTCTCTCTCTGAAAGTAATAAAGAGCCCAGTTTGACGAGAAAACGGTGGGTACAAGTTTGACAGGTTTCTTGGGCAGTCCGTTACAGAGTTCAGAAACAAGTTTTCTCGATCGTCCTTTAGAGAGTTTAGCTCGTTCATTGTGCAAAAGGTGGCAATATGAAGGTAGTTCTCTCTCCCTCTCTCTACCTCCTACCCACCCTCCCATTCTCTCTCTCTCTCTCTCTCTCTCTCACGCACGCACACACGCGTACACACTGTTTTTTTTTTTATTCCGTATAATAAAATCGTAAAAATTTCCGTAGTCCAACGGGCTTTACCAAACGCAGTAGTGGTCCTCAAAGAACTTGATTTGTTCGTTTTACTTCGATTCATGGTCGGTAAGTTTCATAAAAGAGAAAGAGAGAGAGAGAGAGAGAGAGAGAGAGAGAGAGAGAGAGAGAGAGAGAGAGAGAGAGAAAAGTTGCAAGATAGAAAGAGAGGAAAAAAACAGAGAGAAAAATAGAAAGAATTTACGTATACGTATATTAAAATAAACTGTGTGTGCGTGTGTGTGTGTTATGTACTACACATAGCCAGACACGTACTGTATATGCCCGTACACTTATCTCTATGCTCGTACAAATCTATATACGTAACCATATGGATTATAGATTACCGATTAGAGATATAGTTATGTGTACACAGTGGCGTCGTATCCATATATTTATTAACAATAATACGATAATAAAAATAATTTTGACAATATCTAGAGCGTTACGTATCTTAGTATGTCTAACGGTTTTTACTCATGATGTTTCCGCTCTATGCACCCGTAGAAAAAGAGACTACTCGTCTTTCCGATAAAAAAGTAATAAGTACGTATATCTCTACCATACATACGTACACACACACACACACACACACACATACCTACATAGATGTAATATAGATGTTTAAGAACGTATAATATTAAACGAATGATGGGTCCACACTATTCATCAAAATAGTTGTCTTTCCTTGTTGATTTAAGTAAAAAAGAAAAAAGAAACGAGAGAGAGAGAGAGAGAGAGAGAGAGAGAGAGAGAGAGAGAGAGAGAGAGAGAGAGAGAGAGAGAGAGAGAGAAATTCTCTTTACTCCGTATGTTTAGTTAAATGCGAACATGTGAATATACTAAAATGCTTGAGATTAAGAGCTCCATCTAAGTCAGCTGTACGATCAACTCTGTCTCTCTGTCTCTTTCTCTCTCGTACACATACACACAAACACAAAACACACACACTCGTATAAACAGACGTTTACGTTTTGCGTTTACACACACGCGTATGCTAACGTTCCTGGATCGGTCTATCTCTCTCTTTCCTTAACAAACATACAAACATATACACATACGCACGCACGCTTACGTTCTGCGTTTGTTTCTCTCTCTCTCTCTCTCTATCTCTCTCTCTAATCAGTAACACGTCCGTGTAGAGTATGTAACCGTTTCGCTCTGGTGCTGTTCGCAATGCAATTGAGCTGGAATTTAGTGCAATCTGCGTTCCGTTAGCCGAGCGCGTTTAACGCGAATCGCCGAACGTGATTGCCGAGAAAGAGAGAGAAAGAGAGAGAGAGAGAGAGAGAGAGAGAGAGAGTGTGTATGCGTATAAAAGAGAAAGAGATAATCATTTGAAATTTTAGAAGAGTATATGGAAATGTGAAAAGCAAAAGGCCGTTCGGTATCTTTCTCAAATACGAAAATTTACATTCGATCGGTTTTTATAATTTATTTTTAAAAACTTTTGCTACACGATTGTGACGAACTCTCTGAATGTTTCGAATCGACGATGACGATGATGACGACGACGACGACGACGACGTTCTCTTCTGTCTCTTTCTATTCCATTCTATAATTTGGAAGATACGAAGAAAAATAAATAAATAGAAATGAAAATGAAAAGATTAAAAAAATAAAAATGAAGAGATAGATAGTCTCTCGTCCAAAAAAAAAAAAAAAGAAAAAAAAGGACGGAAAAGAAATTGTATGAGAATCACGTTCGATAAATGTTCAATTAATTTATGAGAAAATTGCTGTACGATTTACGAAATTTTGAAAGATTTTTAATCCGTAATGACAATAATGTTCTTTCTCTCACACACACACGCGCGCAATGCTTCCTCTTCGATTCTATAATTTCATTAAAAAAAAAAAAAAAAAAAAAAAGAGAAAAAAGGAAAAAAAAATGAAGAAACGAATGATGGTTAAAGCTCGATGAGAGGAGACGAAAGAAATAAAATTGCGAGAGGATTGAAGTGGACGAAGAAACCAAGCACGATTTACAAAATGATCGAGACCCATGTAACTACTTACTTACTTTACTATCGTAACTATAAAACTTCCAGTGTAATTTATCAATCTAACACTCGGGGTTCGCGCGTTATGCAAATCGCTTTGCCATGCGCCGTCGTGTCAACCTAGCGAGTAATTAGGAAGTGCGTCACGCAATCGTCTCGCGAGAAATCGAATCTCATGATACGATACTTCCTTACAGAAACAAAGAGAGAGAGAGAGAGAGAGAGAGAGAGAGAGAGAGAAAGATGAATTCGAAATAAGAAAGCTTAGATTGTATTCAGGTTGGCCGATAATTAAATTTCAAAAATAGCATTAAAATTAAATTTCAAAAATAAAGTTGAAATTAAATTTGAAAAAAAAAAGAAAAAAAGAAAAAAAGAAAAAAATCTATATTATATATCTAAATAAATAATATATTATATTGTATTACACACTACATAATCTCTTATACTGTGTATGTATATGTATATATACAGAGAATGCGTGTGTATGTATGTGTATATATATATATATATATAATAATAAAAAACAATATATTATATTATAGTGTTTATTATACTTCTCATATAATAATATGAGAATGACTTAATAAATACTTTAGTATAAGTAATGTATTCATTACTATCATTATTTTTACAATTATCTCTTTCTTCGTAAAGATATTTATATATCACGTATCGAGATGGTTTAACAAAGGGAAAAAAAAAGAAAAGAAAAAGAAAAAAATAGAAAAATAGAAAACACTATTTAACGACACAGTTATTTATGGATATAAAAAAATAACGAGGATATCAACATTAATTATATTAATTAAAAACAAATTAAGAACGTTTCGCGAATGTTCTCTTTCTTTCTCTCTCTTTTCTTTTTTAGTTCTCTCAAGGAAATATTTGTTATTTTAGTGCGCGACAAAAAAACAATTACGATAAAATTATGATACTTGGTCATTATCATATCATATCATATCATATCATATCATATATATATATATATATATATATATATATATATATATATAATGTATGTATGTAGGTATTTACGTGTAACAAGAAATTTTTCGTTATTATTAAATAATTTGTCTTAAATATTTCCTCGAACTCAATCAATGACGATCGTAAGAGCCAATGACAACAAGAATAAGATTCTCAATGTAGGAGGGGGATGGGATTGGGGGTAGAAAAAGAGAAGGTGGGGAAAAATAACAAAAAAGAAAAAGAAAATTATAGAAAGAAAAGAAAAGAAGAACAAATGGCATGAATCACGATTCTCACTTCATTTGACGTTTATCAAGAATGAGTTGGCAACATGAAACAAAGTAAAGTAACGTAAAATGTGTGTTTATTGATCGTTACGTGTATATAGAAGAATGATTTGATCGTGATTTTTTTTTTTTTTTCATTTAATTTCATATATAACCATTTATGAATGTGTCCGTACGTATGTGTCAATAATCTGTAAAAAGATCAATCAAATTTTACATGTCATTTATTTTGCGTTATAAAAGATGTGGAACTATTTAAAAAACATATGTGTATGTGTGTGTGTGTGTGTGTGTATAATTTAAAAAATGGCACGCACACGAAATACATAGACACACCGAACATTGCGCATAATTTGGGTTACTTTTATATTTATTACATCATATGTAAAATAAATTCAATATTATATAATAAAATTGTAAACTTGGTTAACGCTTATTTATTTTTGATTCATTTAAACAAAAATGATGAATAAATCGATATGTTTGCATGCGTGCGTGTGCGCATGTGGTGTGTGTGTGTGTGTGTGTGTGTGTGTGTGTGTGTGTGTGTGTACGATGATTCATAATCGTTTCGTTTATTTAAAAAATAAGAAAAAAGTATAATAACTTCGGAAATAGTGCATTCGAATGAGTGCGACGAACGCTAGATATCGTAGGCTTATATCGAAAAGTGACTAGAAATAGCTCTACTACTCGGTATTACGTTGAATATCTAACTTCTGTTTTCTACGTTGGACGACATTTTGCTCGAGTCTTTCCTACGAAACCTCACATTCATCTTTCTTTAGCGTTTATTGTTCCTAAATCTTTGGTAAATAAACTTGAATAATCTAATACGAGTATTCAATCGAAGGTATGAGATTTGTCGAGCAAGTAAAATAAGAGGGAGTGAGAGAGACAATTCTTTTTTTTTTCTTTTTCGTTAATTAAATTTTTACGAATTCTCTCTTTTTTTCTAAACGAACGACGGAAAAGAAAAGATATGTCAAAGTACCTGCCCACAAATTTTTCTTACAATTCATCTAACCCAAAAAAGTCTTACATATGTTTTCTTTTTTAAAATTAAAAAGAAAAAAAAAAAGAAAAGAAAGAAAAGAAAAGGAATGAAATAAAATAAAAATCGTCGAAGAATATTCAATTTCAATTGTTTCTCGATCATTTATATACGAACCTAATTTTTTGAATGGTTTCGAGTAATTATCCTCATTCCGTTCTAAAATTTTAAGAAAACAATCAATTGAGGTATTTGCAAAATTTACATATTATACATACATTTTTTTATATTCCTCATTATTTAATTATAAAATAAAGGAAGAAATTTCAATGTTGCATTTTAAACATATTATTATGATTTGAAATGATATATTTTTTAACGTTCTCAACGAAACAAAACAAAAAAAAAAAGAAAGAATAAAAAAAATTAGAAGAATGAGAAAATAAATAAAAAATAAAAAAATAAATAACTACAAAGTAAAAAAAACGTTTCCATATAATACACACACACATATATATATATATATATATATATATATATATATATATATATATAAAATAAACGTGAAACGTTTCATAGTGAAGGATCATTGACATTCGTGTCGATTTCGTGAAACGTTCATTCGTGATTCGAGATCATGGTTGAGGAGAATGGACAGATGTTATTGATAGCCTTGTTTCAAATCAAGTCGAGAATCGAATAACTTGTTACGAGAAACTCGTCATATTCGAGTCTGATCGAATCAAACAAATACGCGCTCGTGCGTAACTCTCTCTCACACACACACACACACACACACACACACACACACACACACACACACACACACACACACACACACACGCGCGCGCGCGCGCGCGCGTTTATGCATACGTATCTATAGAATAAAAATTTCCAATTCAAATAACATTGAGTAAGAAGTATATATTGCATCGATTGTATGCGTAATATCGTGTAACAATGTTCAATAAGTTGTAACAGATTAAGTGTAATAACAGAGTCGAGTTTATCACTTCTGACTGGCATGTAATTTCTTTTTTCTTTTAGATTCTCTCGGAAAATTTTATTTTCCAATTTTTTATTTCTCCTCTTAAGAATCTTAAAAAAAAAAAAAAAAAAAAAAAAAAAGATAATATCATTACGAATGATATCTTCGCATTTAAAATGAGACATAAATATTCGACGTTTTATTCGACATTGAAATAATCTCGAACAATTGAAAATATATCGAAATGTTGTTTTATTTTTTTCTAATCCTGTAACAATTTAAAAATTAATAATTTAATTATAATTAAAAATTATATCATAATTCGGATAAATATATTTGAAATATAAAATATTAATTTGTCAACAAATGAAATTATTAACATTCCTATCAGTATGAATTAAACAAATAATATATATACATATATATATTTTTTTTATTCTTCTGAATTTTTTTCCCCTCGCATAAATCGAAAACGGATCTCAGCCTGATAACGAAGAAATTTGTGGATATAAAAAAAAAGGGAAAAAAATAATAAATAAATAAACAAATATGAAAACGAGAAGAATAATTTGGAATCGAATGATTTGGATTTTATTATTTTTGTGAATTTTGTATTTTTGATCGAGAAAACTCTTATGCATCTGTCGATGATAAATTGATTTATCTTTCATCGTCACAAGTATAACGATAAACGAATCATTATCGTAAATATTCCCTCTTGGACAGGCGTAGCCGATTGTTATTTGATAAACAAAAAAAAAAAAAATTATCAGTTACTTCAATTTTTCTTTTGTCACGAAAATCGCACGCAACTTCGACGTGCAAATCTATCGTATCTTTCATATGCAACTTTTTATACATTTGACAATAAGTTGCCAATTTTTGTTGAAATTCACTATCTTTTAAACGTAAATGTCTTTTTTTTTATTTTTCCATATGTTTTACAACGAAACTTTCTTTCACAGCTTAATACGTATGTTCTTTGGCATTTGACAATAAGTTGTCAATTTTATTTCATTCTTTTTATAGTTGAAACCTGCTAACCTATAAATATATTTTACACACACAATGTTTCACGGTAACGATCGTCGATATTACATGTTATATCGAAACATTTATGCCGCGTATGTTCTATAAATCACATCTCCTTTTTTATAAAAAAAAAAAAAAAAAAAAAAAAAGAGAGAGAGAGAGAGAGAAAATAGAGAAAAGAAGTATAACACAAGTTATCGTTGTTAAAAGAATTATCGCAAAGATATATAAAATAACACTCCAGTGAAGTAACGGATTCATGCGCGCGCGTGTGTGTGTGTGTGGGCGCGCGCGCGTGTGTAAAATAAAAAATTAACAAAGAAAAAAGGCACGCGCAAGAGCGCGTACAACGCAAGAGAAGAGAACGCCGTTTTTTATGTCGTACGATAATTAACTTTTTACGATCGATCGATCACTTTGAACTCGCGTTCCGCAAAAGATTTTCTTCCTTCGTCTATACGTAAGAAGACAAGCTATTAAACTAAATTAAATTCTTCCTCGCTAATGATCGTACCTTGTCTCATAATCGATCGAAATTCGTTTATCACGCACACGCACGCAAGCACGCGCGATCACACATTATATTATCGTAGAAATATAATGGTGAATGAACATAGTAAAAAAAAAAAAAAAAAAAAAATGACTAACGTATCTTTTTGTTTTCTTTTTCAATTCTTTTAAATCCCCCAAAAAAACTTTTCGGCCTATATGACTCATTAATAAAATCATCGTTTCATTCGAACGGTCGTTGCGAGGATAAAAGATTGAATCCTTAAAAGTCCGGACAAGGTTCTAAAAATTGTCGAAGGAGAGAGAGAAAAAAAAGTAAAGGAAGAAAGATTCACAATAGAAAAATCGATACGAAAGCTTCAATATTTCTCCGTGTATTGAATACATAAAAGAAATTCTAGAAAAAGTTGTAGAGAAGAAAAAAAAAACAGGGGAAAAAAAAATTATAAAATGAAAAATTGGAAGCAAAGCTTCAATATTCGTGCATGCGTATATTGAGTACATACGTATATACAACATGTACGTAGAAAAGAGAGAAAGAGACGAAGATCAATAAAAAAAAGAAATAAATAAATAAATTAAAAAAATAAAGTGAAAAAGAGAGAGGCAGATATAGAGAGACGAATAGTCTCGATCGAAAAAGAGTCACAGAGTTAGACAGCTCGCGACGTCTGTAAACGTGCGCTTTAAAAGACAATTTCAACAAAAAAAAAAGGCAAAAGACAATTTCAAAAAAAAAAAGAAGAAAAGACGATTTCAGAAAAAGGAAAAAAGACAAAGAAAAGAAAAGAAAAGAAGAAAAGAGAAAATGAGCGACACTGAGGAAGATCGAATTCTGTGGACAAAAAAGAAAAGAAAAAAAATGCGCATAATAACGAAAAAAGAAGAAAAGAAAAAAAAACTGTTTTTAATCCGTAGCACCAGTATTTTTCACCTCTTTTTATTTTCGACCAACAACCCCATCGATCCTTTTCATGGAAAAACGCTTTCGGGCAAGTCCCGAAGAAACAAGAGAGAAAGGAAAAAAGGAATTAAAAAAAAGGAAAAAAAAAATGAAAAGAACAGAGGGAAAAAAGGATAGGAACAAAAAAAAAAACATATATATATTGTTGCGATTTTATACGCGAAATGAAACGATACGAAGGACGTATCTCTGCAATAAGAATAAAAGTTAAAACAAACAATTCAAAAATATAAAAATTACAAGAAAGGATGAAAAGAGAATGTAGATTAAAAGAGTGGAATAATAATAATAATAATAATAATAATAATAATAATAATAATAATAACAACATAAGGGTTTCGATCGACCCTAGCACAACCTCCCTTCACCCCTTCGCACACAGCAAACTCCACGATCTAACTACGAGAGAATGAGAAAGAACAAAAAAAAAAGAATAGAAAAGAAAAGGAAAAATAAGGAAGAACAAGAAAAACAGAAAAAATTTTTTCAAATTTTTAAAAATGCCGGTAAAAAAGAAGAAGAAGAAGAAGAAGAAGAAAGAAAAGGAAGAACGAGAACGAAAAAAAATTCCCTTCGAATTTTCAAAAGGGCGGTGAAAAGTGAAAGAAGGAATAGAACAAAATAAAAAATGAAAAAAAAAAATGAAAAAGAAAAAATAAAATAAAAAGAAAAAAGAAGAAGAAGAAGCAGTTACTTTTCGAGAGGACTGTAACACACGCGGGGCGACGAGTATAATATATAAATGTGCGGAGGGGGAGGGTGGGGCGAACGTGGAGGGGTACCGAAGGAGGAGGTGGTGGTGGTGGTGGCGGTGATGGAGAGGGGATGGGGTTGGGGGCGCTGCGCGCGCGACATCGCGTTTCTACGCGCGTAGGAGAAAATATTATACGTTTGCCGCGCGGCATGTGTGTGTGTGTGTGTGTGTGTGTGTGTGTGTTCGGTCGTACTCGGTGCCAAGTCGACGACCAGTAGCGAAGCGGTACAGTCGCGTTGAAAAACCGATCGAGAGTATCCGTC
>OU964962.1:7578773-7588773 GCA_918808275.2 Dolichovespula sylvestris | reverse complement strand
TGACATAATTATATCGTCGGATAATAACGTACTCGCGATTAATACACGCAGCGATCTGTATGTGCCCATTAAAATCGTAAGATATTATTTTATTGGTGTGCGTGTAAGTAATCGAATGTATTCGTATATATGTGTATGTACATGGTTTGCTCGGTTTGTTGCTCTTACTACGAGCTGGCATTGATCGGACGTACTTGTATTCTCGCGGTTTACGGTTTGATCCAACGAATCGTATTAGTTGAATGAATGTCAAAGAGAAAGAGAGAGAGAGAGAGAGAGAGAGAGAGAGAGAGAGAGAGAGAGAGAGAGAGAGAACTTCTTTCTTTTTCCTTCTTCCTCCTCTCGTTTTGTTTTTTTAACCGAGTGAAAACGGTGCGTGCCTAACACCCTTTCCCTCTCTCCTCTCCTCTCTCTCTCTCTCTCTCTCTCTAGCTGTTTCTTTGAGAAAAAGAGAACGTAAGTGAGCGTGTACGTAAAACGAGCGTTGAAAGAGATCGATAAACCGATGGCCGATAGTCGATAACCGATAGTAGTGTCGTAACAGTATCTCTCTCTCTCTCTCTCTCTCTCTCTCTCTCTCTCTCTCTCTATCTGTCTCTATCTATCTCTCTTTCTCGTTCAAGAAGAAGCGGTCATTCGTATGAAAAATTCTCCTCTTCCACTTGCTGTGTGTCCCTATATCACAGCCTCATTCTCTTTCTCTCTCTCTCTCCCTCTCTTTCTATTTTTTCTCTTTTTCTTCCTCTCTCTCTCTCTCTCTCTCTCTCTCTCTCTCTCTCTCTCTCTCTCTCTCTCTCTCTGTCCTGAAGTTACTCGCCTACGAAATCCGACGGACGTACCCCTCGCCTAAGAACAATCCATCCGTAATAGAGTAACGACCATGGAAGTAATACGTATCCTATATGTATGTACATAAAAGTACGAGGCACTGGGCTCGTTAAACTTGCTTTCGACTTTGCGTACCACCTTTAGAAGGTACGAGCGTTCGTACGGAAAGTTTCGCTTTCGTTTCTTTTTTATTTGTTTTGTTTTGTTTTATATACATATATATATATATATATATATATATATATATATATATTACGCACGTTTTATGCGGGCGCACTTGTATATCTTGTTTTCTTTTTTTTGTTCCTTCTTTTTTGTTTTTACTTTTCTTCCTTTTTTTGTTTTTCTTTTTTCTTTCTTTCATTCCAACAACATTAATCAAGCCCGCCCAAGCACTTCTCCTTCATTGATATAAGAAAAAACGGACGAGGTCGTATCGATAATTTGTATGCCATTGATTGAAAAAAATGGGGGATACGAAGGTAAGCAAAGTACGTACGTTGCGATTGTTTTTCTTCCTTTCTTTTCTTTTTTTCTTTTTCATCACGCAGCGCGACTTTTTTTTCGGTTATCTCCGCTCGAGAAATTTTTCGAACGAGAAAAGTAAGTCCTATTTATTTGTTGTACCTTTATTGCGTTGTATCGTTTATTAAACACGACGCGAATAAATATCCCTATATTCGTACGTTAATCTCTCTCTCTCTCTCTCTCTCTCTCTCTCTCTCTCTCTCTCTCTCTCTCTCTCTTTCTCTTAACTTTCAAAAAAATACGAGGGTGACTTCTAAGCGATGCCATTTCTAGATATTTCGGTTTCTCTCGTGGAAAACAAATTTTTGAACGAAAGTAAGTTCTGGTTATTTATTTATTTATTTTTTTTGTACGTTTCTACGTTGCATCGTGCATCAGTATGACGCGTATAAATATCCCTATATATGTCTATTAATCTCTCTCTCTCTCTCTCTCTCTCTGACTTTCTCTCTCTCTATTTTTCTTTCTCTTAACTATATGAAATAAATAGCGACCGTGACATCTACGCGCAATATCATTTTTATATATTTATTTCGTTTTATACCGAGAAATATTTTGAAAAAGAAGAGAGAGACAGAGAAAGAGAGAGAGAGAGAGAGAGAGAGAGAGAGAGAGAGGGAGAGAGAAAAGAAAAGGATAAAAGAAAGAACAAGTTCTATTCATATTACGTACACTTGTGCAATTAATCAACGTCTGAATATTTACCCTGTATCGACGTGGCGCAATTAAATATTTCTATTCAACTTCTATTAAATTAATATCCTCGATTTGATATCCTTTTTCACGTTTCTCCGTTTACTATCGTTCTCTTAACTTTCGAACAAACAGGTTCTCAAACGACTAGTCAACCCCCTCGGCCCCGACCCCTCCCCTATCTCTCCCCCCCACAAACACCACCACCACCACCACCACCACCCCGCAAGAGATTCTCCTTCCATCCCTTATAATATGTCGTACTCGCGAAAGACCCATTACGAGAGGACGATGGTTTGCAAGCGGGTAATAGCAGCAAGCTAGGAATTTAATTATCATTTTAGACGGGCGGAGAAAGCAATTATTGGAAATTCAGTTCGTCGGCGATCGGTCGGCAAACGCCGAGAGCCGGCCAGGCCTATTCGAGAAACTAACGTCGTTATTTCTACTTTATTGCGAGAGAGAGAAAAAGAGAGAGAGAGAGAGAGAGAGAGAGAGAGAAGCAAGCTCGTTACGAACTTTCTTTCCCGATCGTTGATCATTGTTAACGAAAAGAGATAACGTTGTTTACGTTGGTAGCGGAAAGAAACTTTCGATCCTCTTTTACGCTTTATCACACTATCTCCTTTCATCCATTCTATCTCTGATCGTTCAAGTGATTTGTCTCTTTCAAGGATATTTCAATAAGTAAATAAATGAATGAATGAATGAACGAATGAACGAGTAAATAAATAAATAAATAAATAAATAAATTGGACGAGTACTGGATCGTTCGTACTATTTCTTTCTTATTTTTTTCATCTTTTTCTGTTTCTTCTTCTTCTTCTTCTTTTTTTTTTTCTTTTTTTTTACTGGTTCAACGAGTTAGTGACGAACATAATGAAAAAGTATGGACGTTAATCCTATCGATGGAATCGGTTTTGAAAAGTTTTAAAAAAGAATTAAAAAAATTAAATACCACGAATTGAAAGCCGAAAATATATATATATATATAAAAATCGTATCGATAGAAACGGTCGAAAAAAAAAGAAAATAATGAGAAAATAAATAAATAAATCGTATCGATGAAATCAATTAAAAAAAGAAAAAATGTTGTAAATAAACAATATAACGATAAAGTGACTATAAAAAGCTATCGACGAACCGACTCGTTCAGTTATTATTATTATTATTATTATTATTATTATTATTTTTATTACTACTATTATTTCACAGTAACATGATGACGAAATGAATAACCAAAATAAATAGCGTCGATGGTATGAGTCGAGAAAAAAAAAGAATTAAAAAAAAAAAAAAAATTAAAAAGATAGTGAAAATAATAAAACGGATCGAAAAAAAGATTTAACACGACAAATTCTATTAGATTAATCGTACCGTATATCACACCGTCTTTTATACCTTTCGTTCAACAACTACTCGTTCAGTGACTACGCGAACGTGTTAAAAAAAAAAAAAAAGAAAAAAAGAAAAGAAATAAAAACAAAAACAAAAGGAAAGTTATTCGGACATAATTCGATAATATAAACAAGAACATTTTCTTCTTCCCGCTTTATTTTTTCCTTACGACGAAGTGTAAGTCAAAAGAAAAAAAAAAAAAAAGAAAAAAAAAGAAGAAGAAGAAAAAGTCGGCTCGATCGGATTGAAAACGGGAATTAATCGTAACACCGATCTAAAGATGTCGAGAGATCGGGATAGATAACTCGGAAAAGGATGCTGTTATACTACGCTCTCGGAACTCGGCAACGTGTTTCGAGAGTTAGTCGATATTCCATTTCCAATGATACATTTCCTCTATCGGTACAAAAGTATCGTAAAGGGCGGGAGGGTGGGTGGATGGAGGAAGGTCGATGTTGAGGTATGATGGGACTGTGGTTGGGGAGCGGGGCAGGGCTTGGAGGTTGGGAGGTGGGTTGAAGGGTAGGTCTTTTTTTGGGGGGAGGGGGGGGGGTGAGGGGTGGGTGGGTAGAACGGTGGCAATATGGAAGATGGAAGAAAATGTATTTTTCCGAGTGGTTTCAATTGTTACATATACATACAAACGTAACTCGTACGAGCGTACACACGTGTGTATATATATATATATATATATATATGTACGCACGTACACACATACAGGTACGTATATGTATGTATTTACAAACGTGGAAGACCATATATCGGTTCCTGAAGTTTCCGGCTCACTTTTACGTGGCAAAAGAAAATCGTTCGTGTCCCAAAGCCTAGGAGAATATAACGGTGCAACCCCTTCTAGTAAGATACTCCTTCTTCGAATTTTCTAATACTTATATACGTGTGTATATATATATATATATATATATATATATATGCATGCATGTATGTAGGTACTATCTACAGATAGACATGTACGTGAAAAACCGATTGAGAAAATATTCGTGGTAAGGCGAGAGATCGAAGTAGACTGTATTCTTTTTATCTCTCTCTCTCTCTCTTTCTCTCTCTCTCTCTCTCTTTCTATCTCTTTGTCGCTCTCTCATTCTCCCTTTTCATCGAATCGATTCTCAACTTGTAGTATTACGTTATTCGATCGGAAACCATAAAAATAATAAAAATAAGAAAAAAAAATGGAGAAACCGAGGAAAAAATGTCGAACGAAGTGAATAACCGAACTACGTGATTTTATGAACGAAAAAAGGAAAGGGAAAGAAATGGGAATGAGAGGAAATAACATATACGAGAAAAGTACGAGAGACATCGAGAGAGAGAGTGAGAGAGAGAGCGAGTGAAAGGTGTAAAAAAAAAGCGAGAAAGAAAGAAAAAGGTAAAGGAAGAGAAAAGGAAAGAAAAGGAGTAAATAGAAAAAAAATAAAGAATCAGTAAAAGCACTGTAAATATCGGTTTCGTTGGAAAATTCGATTCGACAAGTGGATTCTCATGATTACCTTACGCTATAAAAGAGAACCAACGTCACCCGTGTTAAACCAGAAAGAGAATGAGAGAAAGAGAAAGAGAGAGAGAGAGAGAGAGAGAGAGAGAGAGAGAGAGAGAGAGAGATAAATAGAAACTAGAAAAGAAAGAAAAAGAAAAAGTGGATAATCCGTAGAGTCGAGTTACACCTTGCAGAAGACTTCGCAGGGTTAGAGAAACGTGGCGGTTCGTTATCGCTTTGCTTGGAAAGAGAGGAATAAAGAGAGAAATAGAGAAAGAGTGAGCCAGAGAGACAGACAGAAAGAGAGACAGAGAGAGAAAGAGAGAGAGAGAGAGAGAGAGAGAGAGAGAGAGAGAGTAACGCGAGATTCGCCCGCGTGGCGTTTAAAGCGTCCCACCTTAATGCCCAGTCCTCACTGATTCCACTTAAAATGTAAACTAACTTTAAATCCGCCCTTGGTACCGCACCCCGTGAGCGCTTAAAAGAACGCTAATCCTACGGTTTAAGCTCGCTCCAAGTTTCACGTTAATATCCCAACGACGATGAACAGGAGAAATGGCAAAATTATTGTATTTATATATACATATATGTATATATGTGTGTGTATATATATATATTTATTTTTTTTTTTTTTTTATATGTAATGTATGCTATAATGTGTATATATATCTCTAGGTATGTGTAAATATATATATATATATATAACTATATAGATGCATGATCGTTTATAAGACTTTATCTCTTGCTAGATGATGTAAATTTTAAATACCTTTAGATGTTTTTATTTATTTCTTTTTTATTTTTACATTTTATTCTTCTTATATTGAAGCAATATTCGAAATCTTTGAAAAAATTATTTTCCGTATATTTTTTAAATGCTACTGCGTGATAAATAAGTATTAATATTGTTAAATTAATATTGTCTGCGTGTATATGTACGTGTGCATATGAATTGTTAAATTACATATTATTATTATTATTATTATTATTATTATTATTATTATTAAACGTTTAAAGATTTTCATTATTATATATTCATTATCAATTTTGATAGAAATTTATCGTTTGTAACTTAATACGATCACGTTCGAGTGTCTATCCCCTCCCAATGTTTGATGTTTATCATTATACAATAATATCGATTTCCGAATGAATGATTGAATAAATAAATAAATAAATAAATAAGAGATCTAATCGGGAGGTAACGTACATATCGTATATCGTTGTAATAAGAAGAAACATCCTTTGTTTTATATTACACATCTACAAATGGAAATTCGTTATACATACGTAAATAGGTTAAATATTATTTTGTTCGAAAGCAGATTGTAAAGAGCTCGCTCGAATACCCATATTCGATTAAATAATTTAATTTATTACTCGTCGTTGTAACCAAGTCTTTCTTTCTTTTTTATTTTTTAGGGTGGAGGGGCCGGGAGGGGGACGGCGGGGTTGGTAAATCGTTTACTTTATCAATCGAACGATTACCGAATAACGATTATACGGGGATTAAGTATCATTTAACATTAAAATCGAACGAAGTACGTCGTAATTTTTATTCGTCTAAATTGAAAAGAAATTCAGTGCGATTCGAAACGATTTTAATCGTAATACGATGCTGTTTCGTTCGAAAATTGAAGAGAGATATAGATAGAAAGAGAGAAGAAATGCATCGTTATAACTCTTCTTCTTCCATTTTTCCTTCTCATTTCTAATCCTTTTCTCTATTTTTCGTCTCTCTCTCTCTCTCTCTCTCTCTCTCTCTCTCTCTCTCTCTCTCTCTCTCTCTCTCTCTCTCTTTTCCTTTTTTCTTTCCTTCTTTCCTTCTTTGTACACGTACGAATAGCAAAGCTACATAGATATCGAAGCTTTCGCGTAAGAAGTCAGACGAATTTTCTTTCTGGCGTCATGCTCTTTTACTTCTTCTTCTTTTTTTTTTCGTCATCGTCATCATCGTCTTCTTCTTCCTACTCCTCTTTTTCTTCTTCTCGTCCCTCTTTTTTTTTTTTTGCGCGTGAAACGTTCTCGTACGAAGGGAAAAGTCGGACTAAAGTTTTTCTACGGAGGGAAACTCTCGGCCGAGAAAACCGGCGAAACGTTAGTGGTCCAAATGTCGGAGATGAAATGACGATTTTGCTTTTCGAACGCTATGAGATTTTCCAAAAGTAACTACATATGTTTTTAGACGGTTAACTCTAATGTATGGAAAGAAACAGAGAGATAGAGAGAGAGAGAGAGAGGTAGAATTAAATTTATGTTCTATACGTTGAAACGATGTAGGATAATAATTAATAATTTTGTTAAAATTTTTATCGAATGTGACATAAGAGTGGCGAAGAAGAAAGAGAGAGAAAGAGAGAGAGAGAGAGAGAGAGAGAGAGAGAGAGAGAGAGAGTCGAATATATTTTATAAAATTTCAAACGAAATAGTACAATAATTTATAATTTTGTTTGAATCTTTAATATGACATTAGAGTGACAGAGAAAGAGAGAGAGAGAGAGAGAGAGAGAGAGAGAGAGCTCAATTTATTTTTAAAATTTTGGTAGTATTTGGAATGATAATTTATATATCTTCTTTTTCTTTTTTTTGAATTTTAATAATAGTTACAGAGAGAAAGTGTGTGTGTGCGTGCGAGAGAGAGAGAGAGAGAGAGAGAGAGAGAGAGAGAGAGAGAGAGAGAGAGAGAGAGAGAGAGAGAGAGAGAGAGAGTTAAATTTATATTCCAAATTCTTAAAAGAAGTTTATATAATATATTGTAATTTTTTTCTGAATTTTTATCAGTCATGATATAAGAGTGACAGAGAAAGAGAGATAGAGAGGGAGTTGAATTTACTTTCTAAATTTCAAAAAGAATTTTACGTAATAATTTATAATTTCTCTTCTGAATTTAGTTCTGATTTTTAAATTTTTTTTCTGAGAGATCCATGAAACAGAGAGAGAGAGAGAGAGAGAATGAGAGGGGGGGGGGGGGGCAGGCGGGCGAGTGGAGATATATATATATATATATTTATTTATTTATCTCTTTTCCTAAATTTCTATCCGAGACGATTAAAATATATAACATATACCGGGTGTATCAATTTAAACGATATGTTCGTAATATCTCCGATCATATTAATTTTCTAAACAGACGTTTCAAACCAGAAAAATGTTTCGAAGGAGAAAGCTCGTGATATTTATTTACGACAATTTCACAAAATCTCCCGATATCATTATACGACAATCATAATATTTATATATTTATTCGTTCTTTTTTTTTTTTTATTTTTAAGATAAAAATCGATGTTTTCGAAGGTCACATTTTCGATCTACATATTCTCGAGTCAATGTTATATGGTCGAATTTAAATTACTTCGTACGGCGATTCACGACGAATGAGGAAAATAATAGAAATAATTGTTACGCGCACGCATAAGCGAGAACGAAAGTTATTCTGCAAGAAATATAACGAATACGTTAATAATGATCAATTATTGATTACAGAATATCACTCCTCCTCTCGGCCAATCGAACGAATAAATAAAATTTGAACGCGGACTTAATTAAAAATTAAATTTATTATTATTAATCAAATTAAAAATTATTTATTATTATTATTTGTACGTATGTTAAAAACAAATATATATATATATATATATATATATATATATATATGCAAACGCACGAACGCACGCATTATATATCGGAGCGAGAATTTTTTATTGGTAGAGCGGTGCGTAGTAAAAGATGAGAATGAAAAAAGATGATAAAAAAAAAAAAAACAAATAATAAAAAGAAGAAAAGAAAAGGAAAGGAAAGGAAGAAAAAACGAAGAAGAAACGATGTCGGGATAAGCCGTACAGTTATTGAACTCGGCTCGTGCAGTTATTGGAACCTTCCCCGACTTCCTTCGTAGTAGTTCCGTTCTCGGACGAGAAGTTAAGGGTGCCTTCGAGAAAAGCTAGGGAGAGAAAAATGAAGGCTCGGCGATATAACGCCCAGGTTCAATTTTCTACTTGGAATTTAACGAATTTTTCGACGTAGAAAATTGATATAACGAAACAATTCGTTAAAGAATGTCTTTTCTTTTCCTTTTTTTTTTTTTCTTTTCCTTTTCCATTTCTTCTCACTTTCTTCTTCTTCTTCTTCTTCTTCTTCTTCATCATCTTCTTTTTTTTTTTTTTCTAACAAAAAAATTTCCATCGGCAGAAAAATTCTATCTTGCACGTTTATGTCCGATAAGCAAAAGGAGAAGAGAAAAGAAAGAGACAGAGGAAAAAGGAGAGGAAGAAAATGAAATGAATGAATAGAAGAGAAGATATCGAGAGAAAAATTTCATCGAGAGAATTTGGTTTGTTTTTCGTTTTTTCTTTTCTTTTTCGTTGGAAAGATCCTTACGAAAATTATTGACCGATATTGAAGGACTCTTTATATATCAATTTATCGTTGCACACATTCGATAATTTCATTATGAATTATTCCGAATCGTTATAATAACGAGTAAACGAATGGTCTTTCAATAGAAATGATACAGGAAACAAAAACAATCAAGCAAACAATCAAAAAAGAAAATAAAAGGAGAGCAATACGTAATATCTATTATCCGCGAAACGGACGTACTCGAGATATCTTTTTTATTTTTTTATATATATATATCGTTCCGAAGGAAATTGAAAGAGAAGTACATAACAAAACGAAACAAAAAAAGAGGAAGAAGAAGAAGAAGAAGAAAGAGAAAAAAAAAGTGAGAAAGAAATCCAATATATACGTCGAAGGTAGAAATGTTACAATAAATATTTCAAAAAGCTTTATATTTATAAAACGTTCTCATTCGAGTTTATCGAAGACCGAAGGCTTCGACGGATCGAAAAGAAACGAAAATGGAAATGAAAAAAAAAAAAACAAAAAATAAAAAATAAAAACAAAATTGAAGAAAAATGAAAAAAATTGATCGGATACGTGAACGGTGATCGGAAGATGGAAACTAGAAAAAAAAATAAAAAAAATAAAAAAATAAAAAGAAGAAAAGAAACGAACAGAAAAGACGAATGTTTCGAATTTCTTTTCTTTTCTTTCTTATTA
>OU964962.1:7531273-7573773 GCA_918808275.2 Dolichovespula sylvestris | reverse complement strand
TTAATTCCTGTTGTGTCATGCGCCACTCGGATGGTAATTAGCATCGATTCTCATTCCGCGCGTTTGCCTCGTTGAAAGTTTTCCGGAGTGCCGTGGGAGTGGTGGGTGGTTTGGGTTGGGTTGGGTTGGGTTGGGTTGGGTTGGAGGCGGGTGGGGATGGATGGGGGATGGAGTAGAGGGGTTACGAAGAGAGGAAAGTCTTGTTTTCGACTTACGATTCAAATCCCTTACTCTCATCACGTGTCCTTCTCGTTTCTATTAATGTAAAGCAACGTGTATATATATATATATATATATATATATATATATGTATGTATGTATGTATGTATGTATGTATGTGTGTTTATATAAGTCTGTATGTACGTCTAAATGTAATACGTACTTTAACGAAAAATAATCATTTCTATCTTCGTCGTTATTTTCGTTTCTATATTATGGGTCATACGGTTCTAATGAAAATATCAAAACGTTACGCGTTCTCTTTAAATAAGCAACGTTAAATATCGTTCTTTGAGGTCGTTCAAAACGAGATTAGATTTGCTCTCGTATCGTTAAGCGATATATATATATATATATGTATATCATATTTTATGTGTTTACGTGTATGTTTACATATTAGTATGTCTGTGTAAATAATTCGAAAATGAGGATTTGACGATGAAAGACAATGATGATTATTTCGATACTTTAGAAAGGGATATAACGATATCGTAATGAAATTATTATCAATTCGATTCGAATCTTATATATTTTTTCTTTCCTTTCGTCCATTTATAAATTTGTTATTTTACTTTATTACAGGGTGGACCAAAGGTATCGTTAGGTCGATCGAAAAGAGTTTCTACGTTACTATATAATTACAAATTATAAGATCTTTTCCCGGAGACATCGTTTTTTTTTTCTTCGAACAACTTCCAATTTCAACAGCTGAATCTGTACTTCACACGGTCTGATAAAAAAAAAAGGGGGAAGAAACGTCCGAGAAACTCTTAAAAAAAAAAAAAAAAAGAAGAGTATAGAAAAGAAAAGAAAAGAAAAATAATAATTGATCTTTTAGATAAATCTACAAACTTTCAACCGACTTAGGGACCTTTTATACGTCCTTTCTATGTGAATATATATATATATATATATATATATATATATATATATATATATATATACACACATATATATTTACATTTTTTTCTGTCTGTCAATACGTATAATACGTACATACATACATACGCACACATTTGGGTATATTCTAGAAGCTTGTATAGCATACGTATGTATACGTACCTATGTATGTACGTTATAGTTTAAATGACCAGAGATTGAAATGTATGTATATCTATTCCTAAATGTATGTATCAGCGGTCCTGTTTCATTCCCTAGTCACTAGTGCGAAAGCCGGGATACCGAAAATGCGATGGCAACCGGGATGGGGGATGGATTGAGTAGGGTGGAAGGGATGGTTGGAGGGTGGATGAAAAAAGGGAGAGAGAGAGAGAGAGAGACAGAGAGAGAGAGAGAGAGAGAGAGAGAGAGAGAGAGAGAGAGAGAAAGGAGCACTTTCAGATGAGTTTGAAGCCAAGCGAACCGATAACAGAGACACGCACAATCGAATGCATTTACATCGATACGAAACTTCTCTCTGTGCCTCGTCTACCTACAGCTACACCCTTATATACGCGTACTCGTGAAATCAAACTCAGCCCCGTCGTTCATCTTTGAACTCTCATGGAGATCGATCTCTGGTATATGTGTATGTGTGTGTGTGTGTGTGTTTGTGTTGTATGTGAGAGTTTGCTCGTGTATTTGTGGTTATATTTCAGATTACGTTTCAAAACTAGTTCGAGATACGTACTCGAATACGAATATACGGTATAAGAAACAGATAGGTATTTATATATATATATATCCTTGATATTTCAATTTAAAGAAATGAATTAATTGGCAGACGGTTCCATTCATTTTTCTCTCTTTTATTTTTATTTTTTTTCATTCTTCGTATATACATAAATATTTTTGTTTATATTTGTTTGCATTCATTTCGTTTAAGAGATTAGTTTTAGTTATACGATTAATTGATGCTAGACAATTTGATTCATTTTTTCTTTTCTTTTTCTTATATATACATATAAATATTTTATTGATTTTAATGAAAAAAGAAACAAATGTTAATTAAAGTTGTCTAAACCAATTTGATAGGAAAATATCATTACATTTTATACATACATACATATATATATATATATATATATATATATATTATAAATTTTGAAAGGATAATAATTATTCGTTAATTTGTTCGTCGGGTACATGATGATATCCAATTTTTGAGAGGACGAAATTTTCCACGCATAAACTGTCGATCTTTCCAAATTACAATAAATATTTATTTATCGTCGATGCATAATTTATATAAATTACTATATATATATATATACACACATATAGTAATTATTATATATAAATATACAATTACATTTATATATATATATACATATATATAAATTATTGTTAATATATATATATATACAATTTGAATAAATATCGTCGTTTCATCGACAGTACAAAAACAACCGTGTTTGTTCGTATGTACATTAGTCGAAATGATTATGCCAGTGGAATAAGACGTGTCCCGTTGCCAAGACGAGCAATTTTTCTTTCTTTTTTTCTTTTTCTTTTTTTTTTTTTTAATATCAACCTTACACGTTGCCGAACTGAAAATCGTTTATAAACGGCACTTGGTCGACGGCGCCTTAAAAATCGTCGGTTTATGACGTGTCCCACCATTATAGAGAGAAAGAAAGAGAAATACAGAAAGAGAGAGAGAGAGAGAGAGAGAGAGAGAGTAAGAGCGTTAGTAAGCGAAGGCGCCGGAGCATGGAAATTCGCGGAAATTGCACGGGCAGCTCCGCGAGTCGGGCAAGCTAACTCCTGGTATTAGCGTCATAAATCTCGCTTATAATACCCTATAGGAACAGGACTTAATCCAGAAAGCCACGTAAACTGGAATACACGATCACGTTCCTGTAATTTCGATACCACCTGATAGAAAGAGAAAGAATAAAAGAAGGAAAGAGAGAGAGAGAGAGAGAGAAAGAGAGGGAGGAAGTCAGTATAAATATATATATATATATATATATATATATATATATATATATTAATAAAAATATATATAAAAATATATATATAAATTATAATAATAATAATTATTATTATTATTTTTATACAACGACCAAAACAGGTTGATACCATCTTCCGCTATTCTAAAACCAAAGGACTTTATCAAATTGAATATCAAAAATATATCTATTGGATATCGATATAACAGATAACAGCAATCGAGATCAGACGGCTGTCAATTACGTTTCGTATCACATGTTTATTACCCCGAAAATAATTCCGTTACGTCGTACGAACGCGTTATAATACGCGAGTTGGGTAAAATGGAAACTTGGTCGTAATGTGATTAAACGATTTCAAAATTTCTTTCAATTTTCATTCGTACTTTTTCCTTTTCGTTCTTATCGATTTAAAACAAAAAATTCTCTCTCCCTCTCTCCCTCTCTCTCTCTATCTACACACTCGCTCGCTCTCCCGTCCTTCTCTTTTTGTTTTTCTTTTCCATCCAATTAATATTCACGCTTATTGACTCACGTAAATGAGTAAAAAAACAAAAAAGAAAAAACAAACAAAAAAGAAAACATTGTATCGAAGTTTCTCCATTGTGTTTTCTTTCTTTCCTTCTTTTTTGTTTTTTTTTTTTTTTTGTAACGATCGCACGTTCTCTTTCCCCCTCTTTTTAATTTTTTTTTATTTTTTCATTCAAACGCACGAGAATTTATTAGGAAAAAAGAAATGTCATTGCACGAAGATGTTACGTACGTACATAACACGAGAGTTGAATACATCGAAAGGGGTTGGGAGTGGGGGAGTGAGGTGTTAGTAGCTCTTACGCGTAGCTACTTGAAAATCTCAGGAGAAGGGTAGGAGTGAACTGTGAAAAAGGGAATTTCGAAAAAGGGACCAGACGATTCGTGAAGAAGGGCTCCCGGGTACTTTCTCCCTTGGCGGGTTCGACTTGGATATCAAGTATTCCGGCTTATCCCAGACCCTTTTCTAATCGAGAAGGAACGGTGTCTGCGTGCGTTCGTACGCGTTTGTTCCGTACGCGTCTCTCCGTGCGTATCCGTGCTTGTGTCTCCGTTCGTGCATGCGTATGTATTGTATTATATATATATATATATATATATATATATATATATATACATATATATATATACACACATATATATATATGTATGTATGTATGTATGTATATGCGCCCGTGCGTGTTGCGTATGAGCGAGAAAGAGAGATAGAGAAAGAGGGAGATAGATAGATAGATGGATAGATGGAAAGAAAGAGAGAGAGAGAGAGAGAGAGAGAGAGAGAGAGAGAGAGAGAGAGAGAGAGAGAGAGATAGAAAGATAGATGGATAGAGATAGATAGAGAGAGAGAGTGATAGAAGGATACATGGACAGAGAGTTAGAGAGAGATAGATAAATAGATAGTGAGATAGAAAGAGAGAGACAGACAGAGGGAGAGATAGAGATAGAGATAGAGAGAGAGAGAGAGAGAGAGAGAGAGAGACGGGGTTTTCTTCCAAGCAGGATAACAGTGGATGTGGAAATGGAAAAATTCGAAGAGTTGACTACGACGAGTGGAAAATGAAAATGCCTCTGGGTGAAAAAACCCGGTAACGAGGCATCGAAGACGTTTGATGCTTTGCAAATCGGAAAGATTATGCCAGCAGATTGAGAGGGATGAAGGGTGGAGCGGAATAGGTTGGGAGAAGGGATTGAGGGGATGGTGTGTCGGGGGTAGGAAGGGGAGGATCGTAGACGAATAATAGCGATATGATTCGTTCGAAATTCAAAGGTTTCGAATCTACAAAAAAATTTCTCTCGATTGTAATTTCGTTTTTTTTTCTTCTTCTTTGGTTCTCTCTCTCTCTCTCTCTCTCTCTCTCTCTCTTTCTGTCTGTCTGTCTGTCTCTCTTTCTCTCTCCTATTACGCTCGTTCGTTCATTCGTTTTTTTCGTTTTTTTTCTTTTTTCCTTTTTCTCGTCCTTTTTCCCTTTTCTACTTTTTAAATCTTTTTTGAAAAATCATCCCGAAAGTCTACTCGATCTAGTTTTTTCCTTTTTTCCTTCTTTCTTCTTTTTTACGTACTCGAACGATTCGCTTGGATCATTCGTATTTAAGGTTCGTCGTATTTTCGAAAATATCTTCGTGATTCAGCATTTCGCGAAATTGCAAGCTAGTCGTTTTTCTTTTTTTCTTATTCCTTCTTTCTCCTATATACGTGCGTACATATATAATACATATGTATATGTATATATATATGTACTTGGAATCTTGATTTCCTTCTTTCTCCAGTTTTATATATATATATATGATATGATATATCTATGTACGTTGGTATATGTACATATATATATGTATTTGGAATCTTGACCTTCCTATTTCGTGTCTGGTCACGACAATGCAACCATAAAGTGTTATGACCGTAAATGTAGCTTCGGCGATCACGAAATACGAATTTGTAAAAGTTTTTACCTTGACGAATGAAAATCGAACGATATTTTATCTAGGTAAATATACATATATATATAGTATTCGTGCGTTATATAGTAAATCTAGAAAAGTCGAGAAATCTAATAGATCATTATTCGAGCCTACTTATGGAATTTTCATACTTTTCCCCCTAATCCCGAAGATAAAGTTCCGAACGATTCGCAGTACTCTTCCTGTAAAGGAAGAAAGAAAATGGGGAAAGAAGAAGAAAAAAGTAAACAAATAAACAAAGTAAAAAGGAAGGGAAAAGGAAAGGTAAAGGTAGACGAGGCGAGGCGAAGCGCGGGGGGTTCGGGGGAACAAGGAGGAAAAGGATATCGCTGATTTTATTCCTTCTTAACCATATAAGCATTGGAAAAAAAAAAAAGAAATGAAAAGAAAGAAATGAAAAAAAGGAAATCGGTTCTCGTTATCTTTTCTATTTTTTTCTTTCTCTTTTTCTCCTTTTTTCTATTTGTTCTTTTTTTGTTTCTTTCTTTCTTGAAAATAAAGTAATGAGATGGATCGGTGTTCTAACAAGAAAGGAATAACGATATCTTCTCTGACCTTTGACATGATCATGATAATGAGGATGCGTCTGGGTATTACCTTTCAAACGTGTAATAGAGAGATAGAAAAATGGAATATAGAAAAAGAAAGAATGAAAGAAAGAATGAAAGAAAGGAGGTAAGAAAGAAAGATAGATGGAAAGAAAGAAAGGGGAAGGTTATCACATTTGATACACA
The DNA here is from genome assembly GCA_918808275.2 of Dolichovespula sylvestris. Classification (NCBI taxonomy): domain Eukaryota; kingdom Metazoa; phylum Arthropoda; class Insecta; order Hymenoptera; family Vespidae; genus Dolichovespula; species Dolichovespula sylvestris. The sequence continues at coordinate 7,567,439 of OU964962.1, read as the reverse complement.
CACGCCATATATATATATATATATATATATATATATATATATATATGTATGTATGTATGTATGTATGTATGTATGTATGTATGTATGTATTGTGTATGACACATGTATATAGGAGAAAGAAGGAATAAGAAAAAAGAAAAAGGACCAGCTTGCAATTTTGTGAATATATATGTATATTCATATATATATATATAGTGTGAGAGAGAGAGAGAGAGATGGCTCATTACTTTTGGCAATACGAAATGTTCGATTAGACGATAATAATCGAAACGTTCGACGAGTCTGCGCATTCGCAAAATGTTTCTCTCGAAGAATTTTCAAGTCTTTGTTCCGCTGAGAAAAACAAGATAGAAAATAGTTCTTCTTTACATACACACACACACACACACACGCGCACACACACACATATATATACCTCTCTCTCTCTCTCTCTCTCTCTCTCTCTCCATCTCTTTATCTATCCATCTATCTCTTGGTCTTGTTCTCGCTCTTGTTCTTGCTCTTCCTTCCTAGCTTAGATCGTTCTATGCAAAGAACTCGTCCGACGTTTCTCTTCGAGATTTATGAGACGAGAAGAAATCTCTAATGGGGGTTGGATCTACCCTCCATCCCTCCCCTTTAAACGAGCTACCGATCCTTCTCTTTCTATCTCCCTCGTTCCCCCTGTCGCTATTTTCTTTCTTCTTAACCCGCTTCACTGCTCGACGTTGAGTCAGGAACTTGTGGGGCTGGATTGGTGGTGGTAGAGGGAAGGGGGGCGGGGATGGGAGAAGGGCGTTTGAGGAGGAGAATGAGGAGGAGGAGGAGGATGGCGTTCGAAGAGTAAAGCGGGCGCGGAAGTAAATTTCGTCTAATTAACATTTTTATTTATTTTCGAATAACCCCGGGCTATCTCTTCCTTCTATATCCCTTTAATTATGTCCGAGTTAAAATTGTATGTGTGTGTGTGTATACATTTAAAGGACCAATAAGACAGATTTACGTCGATATAATTTATATATATATATATATATTTATATATCAGTTTTTTATTTCTTCTTTATTTTTAAGACCCTTGAAGACGTTTGAATTAGAATATCTATACACATTCTCGCACACACACACACAACGCACACGCACACACACACATATTCTGATTTTTATCGAGTGATCAGAAAATTTTTCTTTCAAAGAAGAATTTTGTTTTACAATTTCTTTTCTTTTTTTTCTTCATTAAAAACCACCATTGTAAATCTATTGATGCGTTTCAATTGAAATGCATCGCATTGTGGATATATACATACATACGTACATGATATATACATATATACACACACATACACACACACACACATGCATATATATATATATATATGCGAAAAGATCACGGGATGGAGAAATTGCGGTAATATATGTATATATGTATATATGTACGTAATCTACGTTCACGGAAGTGAACGATAAGATAATTACTCAACGTTGAGGAAGCTGCAATTTCTACCCTTTCTCTCTCTCTCTCTCTCTCTCTCTCTTTCTTATCTATCTATCTCTCATTCTCTCTCTATCATTCCATTTTTCTTTTCTTCGGCTAGTTGAAGTTTCGTCGGTTGGTGTTGGTAGTAGTAGTACCAGCAATACCAGCAATAGTAATAGTAATGGTAGTAGTAGTAGTAGTAGTAGTAGACCAAACGAAAAGTCGCTACGGTTCTTTTTTTCAACGAATACCATTGTGCCTTTCTAGCCTTTTCAGAACTTAATTAGAATTGCGGGAGAAAGGAGTTAGTTTACTCTCCTCCGCCATGATTTGTTCCTTTTTCCCTTCTAGAAACGAAACGTCGATTTACGAGCTCTGAACGTTGGATAAGCTGCACCAAGAGGGAAAGGCATTTCCCCCTCCTACACCCTCTCCCTCTCCATCGCCCTCTCTCTCTCTCTCTCTCTCTCTCTCTCTTTCTTTCTATTTCTCTGTCTGTCTGTCTGTCTTTCTTTCTTTAACGTATATACATGTTCAATTCTCTTTTATTTTTCTCTTTTCAATATTGCAATGACCAACCTGGAAGTGACGGTTTCCAACGACGAGAATTACTTAATTCCCGTTTTGTACGGAACGTACGAAAAACATCTCTCTCTCTCTCTCTCTCTCTCTCTCTCTCTCTCTCTCTCTCTCTCTCTCTCTCGCTCTCGCTCTCTTTATGCTCTCTACTCGGCATTCAAATCATTTGGAAGAACAAGGAATTCCAAGCAGCACTTACAGGAATATATATATATATATATATATATATATATATATATATATATATTATTTTTCATCCATTTTCAAGTAGAAATTTGTAAATACCTCGTGTTAACTCGGCTTACAAATTTTAACATCTTTTCTCTCTCTCTCTCTCTTTCTTTTTCCTTCTTCGAACATTTTAGATTCATGTAACTACTTAGAAATATTTACAGTAGAGCATATTTCCAAGGTATAAAGCGTTCCTTTGATACTTTCGCGAATTATAACGGAGGGGATGGGTGGAGGGGGAAATGTGAGCGTTAAAAGCGACCGGTACGTTTTATCTCTCTTTCTCTTTCTCTTTAAACGTGTTCTTATCTCTATATATTTATATATATATATATATATATATATATATATATATGTGTATGTATGTATGTATGTATGTATGTATGTATGTATGTATGTATGTATGTATGTATGCACACACACACATACATTTATATATATATCCACAACGTACTAGATTTGTTTCGAATAACTCGCGATAACTTTCACGTGGTCCATATTATATAGTCCCTAGCGAGAGGTAGACATAGTTCGTATTTTATCTCGTAACTTTGCGATACTATATATATATTTACACATACACAAACACACACACACATGTATATATATTTATATATATATTATACACGATGACATTATATTAAATTAAACACAGTCTCTTCGTCTTATCGTACAACGAATTTTCATTACCCTTTCTATCCCTCTCTCTCTCTCTCTCTCTCTCTCCCCACCCTTCCTCTCTCTCTCTCTCTTTCTCTTTCTTTCTTTCTTTCTCTTTCAGTTCTCTTTCATAGTTACAGACAAAGTCAACACGTCTGGGTTATCCGCAGTACGTTAATAATATAATGACAAATACAGCCCTCTCGCCGTATAGGGGTTTCACATAAATCTGATGGTGCTCTCAATGCCATTGCTGGGTACGTCATTGTGAATAGATTCGAGTAGTGCAACCGTGATCGTGCCCAATAGTGATAGTGATGGCGGTAGCGATGCCGATGGTAATGGTAGTGGTAGTTGGTGGGTGCCATTCAACCAACGAATCCATTCACAGTGCAAGAATTTTCCCAATAGAAGGTACACGCATAAGGAACCGATCTCTCTCTCTCTCTCTCTCTCTCTCTATCTATCTTTCTTCATCTTCCTCTCTCTCTCTCTCTCTCTCTCTCTCTCTCTCTCTGTCTGTCTCGCTCTTTCTTTCGTTCACCGGCACGTTCGCTAAAATTTCATCTCCCTTTACGTCTTTCTCTTTCCATCTTCCAGTTTTATTCGAGCAAGGTTTTCTTTCTTAGAAAAGAAAGAGAAGAGAAAGGTCGAATAGCTCTCGAATCTCTTTCTCGTGTACGTCAAAGAAATCTCTCATTCGATTTTGGCGTTAATATCTGGATAGAGGGAGAAAGAGCGAGAGAGATAGATAGATGGATAGATAGATAGAGAAAGAGAGAAAGAGAGAGAGAGAGAGAGAGAGAGAGAGAGAGAGTCTGACGATAAGAGATTAAATAAAAAAAAAAAAAAAGAAAAGAAGAAGAAGAATAAAGAGGTAAGAAAAGAAAGATAGATGAAAAAGAATATGAAATACTAAATGGTACGTTCGAGATGTAAAATGACAATGAATAATTATTTCGTATTAAATTAATCGGGATTATTAAATTGACGAGGATGATTTTAATCATATTATATTTGCATCTTCTTCTCTCTTTTCTTTTTTTTTCTTTTCTTTTTCTTTCATTAAGACCCACCCGAATATGTATCATCAGCACGAAGGAGTCGATATTTCATAGGTATTCGATACTTCATCATGTTTCGGATATTCGATAATGTATTTTACGAGAGGTAAGATTTATGGAAAGCTGGTGCACTGCAGGAGAGTATACTTCATTGGCTATTTCGGATACTCGGATATCCGACTAGTTAGAATCTTGTTAGTAAGGTTTATCCTTAGTAAGGTTTATTTTAAAGATCTAACTAATGAGATTCTCGTTATTTAAGAAATATATGTATACATATAAACACACACATATATATATATATATATATACATATCCATACAAATATATACATATATATTTAATTTATGCTCCAACTATCTTGAAAATCTCGATGGATCACTTTAGGCAAAATTTGGATTAACTTTAATTACAGTCGTATACCGTTGAAATTTTTTTTATCGAAATTGTTGAGTTTTAATAATAATCATTTTAATTCCAATTTATTGCTTCGTTGGAATGGTACAATTTTATATACATTTATATAAATATATGTATATATAGTATATATATAAATATATGTATATATCTATATCTATATATATATATATATATATATATATATATATATATATATATATATACATATATCGCTTCCGTTTAATTATACATTTAATTACCCAATATATTTATTAATTACATTTCATTGGGACAAAGTTCGTTAATTAATTCTCATCTATCAGTCATAAATACGTAAATCATTAATCACGATCCCTTAATTATTTCATTTTATTTTATTTTTTTTCGATATAGATATATCTAAATGGAACTTTGTAAATACACTTTGCAATTATATTTCTTCTTTAACTAACGAACTTATATATATATATATATATATATTATTATTATTATATAAAAATACATACATATATATATATATGTATATAATTATATGTATATGTATATATACGTATATATGTTTTGTACCATTTGCTCTTACGAAACAATAGAGAATACATGAAATAGTAATATTTAACAAGCAGACGGAAAATTTCATTAAGTTTGAAATATTCCTTCTACCAAGGTATATATATATATATATATATATATATATATATATATATATATATGTGTGTGTGTGTGTGTGTGTGTGTATGTGTGTGTGTGCATGGTGTGTTACGTTAATTAGTGGTTAGAGAGAGAAAGAGAGAGAGAGAGAGAGAGAGAGAGAGAATTTAACGCGTCAACATTTTATATCGATAAATATATAATATAACGAAGTGAATACTCTTGGCTGTTGTAAGATATCCGTTTACAAATACGTCTAACCATGTTGTTAACTTCCGTTATTGAGTTCTTCGTATTCAGGTCATTGGTGACTTCTGCTTTGCTACGACCTAACAATCGTTAACGGAGTGGCGAAACGATAAGCTTCGTTTGTGCAACTCCGTCGACTCGAATTTCAACTAGGAAGATTTCTCATTCTTGCTTTGTCTCTCTGTCTGTTAATCTCTCTCTCTCTCTCTCTCTCTCTCTCTCTCTCTCTCTCTCTTTATCTCTCTCTCTCTCTCTCCCTCTCTCTCTCTGTCTCTCCTCCTCTCTCTTCTTTTCGTTGAAAAAATTTACACAAAATTTTACACAATAAAATGTTTTATTCCATATCGGAATCGTTCGTCTGTCTCTGTCGAATAATTTTATCTCGATAGAAATATCATTGTTGAAAAATTTTGATAAAGATTATATATATATATATATCTCCAATGTGTTTCATGTGATAATATAGATAGATATCCTTATTAATGTTATTATGATTATATTTGCTATTATTATTATTATTATTATATTTATTATCATCATTATAATTATTATTGTCATGATCCGAAATGTTATAGACAATTTTAAAGTAAATATCAAGTCGATTATTTCGTTCGTATAATGTAAATTTTATTCACGATGTAAAGAGATAATACGGTCGATAGTGAATTTTGGTAATGATTATATTACTTTTAACGTGTTTTTTATGTGAATAAATAACGTCATCATATTTTTCATGATAAATTAACATTATTATCGTTATAACAACAACGACAACAACAATAACAACAACAACAATAATAATAAAAATAATGATAATAATAATATATTATTATTATTATTACTATATAATAATAACAATTATTACTGTTATAATTATTGTCATCATTATTCCCGCACGTTTATCGATTTGATAACTGATAAAAGATCTTAAAATAATGTAACGTTCGAATTGATATAATAATTCATTTTACGGAAAAATTCATAATCACGCACGCATATATTCGCAATGAAGTATATTTAAATAATTACGCAACAATATATTGTATATATTGTACGTACAAACAAATGTACCACGTTCAAATGATAAAATCCTAATACCTAAGTGGAACGGAGGTTAGGTGGATAGAGAGAGAGAGAGAGAGAGAGAGAGAGAGAGAGAGAGAGAGATACGAGCGAGTATAAAATCGTTAATATATCGGTAGTAATAATCGTGAGTTCTTCGTGCCAGCTTTTTGGTTAAATGATAGGTATTAACAACAGAGAACAGAGGTTATAGGGTTCAAATAGGATAATTTGATCGAGGCTTCAACGAGCTTTCAAGCTTAACTTTAATTCTACATTAATACATTTACGTATATCCATGTATGCGCAGAAAACATATAATCATACACAAATACACAGTGAGAGAGAGAGAGAGAGAGAGAGAGAAAGAGAGATACATATAAACATATATATATATATATATATATATATATATATATACATATACACACAGACGTACTTACACACATATACGAACTCACGCGGATACCTATTTATGTAGATACATTTATTTACATAGTATTAAGAGATTAACGTTAAAGTCTTTGGACGAGCGAAACTAAAATTAACCGTAAATGATTTCAGTATAATAATGGCGGCCAAACCGACGGAGTTGGACTTTGGACGGGGATCGGTTACTTTCGTTTTTCGACAAGTACACGTTCGTGTACGTTCGTGTTGGTAACGTTGTTCGACGATTTTCAACGAGCCGAGAGAGTATGGTTGTAGATCACCGAGGTGACACCACCGGAGCCAGTCGCAAAGTGCGCCACCAAAATTATGCTCTCTCTCTCTCTCTCTCTCTCCTACCTAACTGACATTTCCTGCGTATGCTAATTACTCGATTTAAATATAAATTACTTGAGCCGAGCCGAGCCATGCCGAGCCATGCCGAGCCGAGCCGAGCCGGTATAACGCCGTTCGGTTCTGAGCTTTCGAACGGAATCTTCCCCCCCCCCTCTCTCACGCTTTAATCTTCTCTTTTCATTTCTTCGTTCGTTCGTTGTTGTCTTCTTTATTCTTCTAATTTTGTTTCTCGTAATTTTTCTTCTTCCTTTTTTCATTTTTTTTTTTTTTAATTTTTAATTTTAATCTCTCTTTTTTCCTCGGCTTCCCTTTAATTTTCCATTTCTCGTTCTTAATCTCCATTTTTTTTCTTTTCCCCTTACCCGTCATACTACCCATAAAGATGAGAATTTTCTGGCGCACGATGAGATGCAATTAATTACGTCTTGAAATTGACGAAATGTAACGATTAAGGAATCTGATTATAACACTCGGTAATGTTTAATCTTGATTTTGTGTTTTTTTTTCTTTCTTTCTTTCTTTTTCATTCGTTTTGTTTGTTTTGCGTGTGTTCATTTCGTTTTTGCTTATTCCTTTTTCCCTCTCTATCTCTCATTTTATTCGAGACTCGAGTAATTCGCTTTTTCTCGTCGAAACCACTAGACATGAAAATTCATTTTGATAAAATTTGCGAGGTAAGTACATGTATATATATATATATGTATGTATGTATATTACACACATACAGAGTGTGTATATATATATATATATATATTATATGCTTATAGATATACATATACATATACATATCACATACGTATCCATCACGTACTTATACCTATACATTTGCATATGCATATACATATGCATAAATATACTTGTACATATGAAGATGTGTGTGCGTGTGTATGCGTAACTACGTATATATGTATGTATCTATATGTACGCATATGTACTCCAAGGCTTACGCACGCGCGTAGAATTTGGCACAATCAATATGATGAGCAGGTACCCGTGACTTGGCACGCGAGACCAATTCCGCGATGATGATCCCTTGCGTCATTTACGAACGTACGATGATGGAAAGCCATTAACTTTCGACAATCTTACTCGGAGCTTCGTATTCTCGCATGGTATGTCCTATATCTCTCTTTCTCTATCCCGCATCCTTTTTCCATCCCGATGGAGGGTACACTTTTCGAAAATTACTTTTGGAATCCTCGAGTTTAGAAGAAAATATTATAGTAGATGTATATTTACGATTTGCAATCGAGGAAATTTGTTTTATGTTACTGTGAACTTTTGAAATTTAATATATATATATATATATATATATATATATATATATATATATATATATATAGTTACACACATGTATAAATATCTAGATATATATTATCGAGATGATTGTATATAAATATATGTATTATATATACTTTACAATATAATTATCGTGCGCGATATATATATATATATATATATATATATATATGATTTTCTATCTCTTTCTCTCTCTCTCTTTCTTTATGAAAATTCAAAAAGAAATGGAGATTTTTCTTCCCTTGCAAAAGATCGTTTGCTAGAAGTGGAAAAAGAAATTGTGGTGGACGAATGAATGGATACGCGAACGATGCCAATTGTTTGAATATTTCCGTAGCTTGAAAAAGAAAAGAGGGTTAGGTAGATCGCGACGGAGTTGAAAGAAGAAACGATATATATATAATATATACGTACATACATACATACATACATATATATTGGTGTGAGAAGACACGTCGAACGATTGAACGAATAAAATTCGTATTAACGAGGAGAAATTCGATAGAGGAATGTGCTACAAAGAAAGAGGGAGAGAAAGAGAGAAAGAGAGGAAGAGAAAGAGAGAGAGAGAGAGAGAGAGAGAGAGAGAGAGAGAGAGAGACGATAGAAAAAGATATGAGTAAAAGAAGTCTCAATCGATATTTCTCAATCTCGAATTAACGAAGAAGTTGAGAGGAGGCAAAAGTGGGAGAAAAAAAAGAAAATTTTATTCGATATCGTTCTTTATCGTTATTCGATAAAGAAAAAGGGATATGAAAATAAAACAAAAGAACAAAAACAAAGAAAAAAGTAGCAAAAAAGGAGAAAGAAAAGAAACGGAAGAGAAAGTTTTGAATGAACGAAATAATTTACAAGAGGATTATATCTTAATTTCTATTCTATTAATAATTTCAAAAGATTTGTTCTTGGGGAAAACGAAAACGCAAACAAGAAGCAAAAGCAAGCGAAAGGAAAGAAAGGTAAGGGTGGAAGGAAGGAAACGTTCGAAGTTTCTTTTCTTTTTTTCCTGTCTTGTCTTTTTTTTTTTTTTTTTTACTTTCTTTCTTTCTTTCTTTCCTTTTTTTTTTTCCGAAGAACACGCTCGTACCGTTAAATTTTCTTCGCGTAGAAGTTTTCGCGAATTTAAGTCCGAGATAATAAATATATTTTTCCCCACTTTGCGTATTTCGAGATAGGACCGTAAATTATTTCCAATAAATAACGGGCACGCCCGATCGAAGAGTAATACGTCAAACAGGGCCAAGCATTTTGAATTGGATGTACATAGGTAACGGCCAATCTGACCGAACTGATCCAGAAAGGAGAGGGTGAAAGAAAAAGAGAGAAGAGAGTAGGTATATATATATATATATATATATATATATATGCAAATATGTGTGTGCGCGTGGCGTATGTGTGGATGTGTATCTGTGTCTGTGACAAAGATAGGATGAAACGGGCTTACAAATCACGTAACTCTTTCTCTCTCTCTCTCTCTCCCTCTTTCTCTCTCTCTCTCTCTATCTATCTTTCTCTCTCTCGTTGGTAGAGATCCATATTCAATTTCGATGGCCGTCGTTATCAAATCTGCTGGTTTCTCTCTCTCTCTCTCTCTCTCTCTCTTTCTTTTTGTCTGTCTATCTCTTTCTCTTTTTCTCTTTCATCCCTTTTTCTGCCAACTATATCCACGAGTAGAGAAGGTTGGACGTCGGAGATCGAAGAGGAATATACATTGGCGATTCATGTGAACTATCCTACGAGTTTTGTGAACCGTATGAAAAATGGAAGAGAGAGAGAGAGAAGAAGAAAAATAAAGAGAGTGAGAGTGAGAGAGAGAAAGAGAAGAGAGAGAGAGAGAGAGAGAGAGATCGAGACGACATCTCTCTGGCTTACGAAAGATTCAACATTTTTATCCGAGACGGGAAAAGATTTTTCCCTCTCTAAATTGTGGTCCAAAGTGGAGGGTAAAAGTATAAGCTACTTTCGTGCTCACGGATTTTTCGATTGTCGTTGACGTTTCTCCATTTAATCGCTTAAGAAATCACAATATTTTTCTATGTTTTAATATAACCACGAATTTCGTTTCTTTATTCCTACTCTATTGTCGAGTATATGCATAAATATACAATCGCGCGCGTACACACACACACACACACACACACACCTGGAGTTTATAGTTAACAGGTATTCTTTCTCTTCTTTCAGACGATTCGTATTAACGAGGAATTTTTTATTCTTTTTCTTTTTTGTTCTTTTTAACAAGTTTTCCTTACCTTTACACGGTTGCAAAAACGCATATCGAATTAGTTCGCAAAAAAAAATGGCTCGAGGATCGTCCATATTTTTTAACGGTAATACTTTTGTTCTCCTTTCATTTTCATTCTTCTCCCCTTTCTCTTTATCTTTCTCAGGCACATCAAAATTTGTCCCTCCCTCACCCCCCCTTTTTTTTGTGTTGTTCTTATCGAGTAAAATATTTCCCAGCGAATATCACGTCGTCCATAGTTCTCAATTGCCCTTTTTATTAATAGCTTGCGTTGGTTCACGATACGTATAAAAGCACAAATTTTAATACACATTGCAAATCGATTTCTATTTAATCATTTCTTTCGCGCAAGATTTTTTCTTTTTTTTTTTTTTTTTTCTTTTGCACCGTACTCACCTGTCGTGTAAAAAGATACACCGACCTCACACACACACATATATTTTATTTATAAAATATATATATATAATATATACCTATAAATACTAATAAAAAAATAAATACTAATTAAAAAAAAAATACTAATGAAATACTAATTAAATAAATAATATATATACCTAATAATACCTATTAATTACAATATAGAATATTATTAAAAAGTATCATAATGGAGTTTGATAAATAAACGATAAAAGCCCAGAGGTGTACGTAGGAATACACGTTATTCTACTTCTTCTGTTTTCTTTCATTTTTCTGTTTTTTTTTTTTCTTTTTTTTTTTTTTATAGTATAAAAGCTCACGCCGCTCCAAAGGAATATCATTTGGGAAGGGGTAGTAGTGGTAAAGTGCATACTATAACTACCACGACATTCTTGTTAGGTCCTCCAACGTTAGGAAACTTCCTTGCGGCTGGCCGGTCGAGGGGAGCCTTTCGAACCCCGGTGTGAAACTTCCGTGAAACTTTGAATTTGCAATTTACTTCGTGATAAAGAAAAAGAGGGAGATAAGGTAAGGTTAAAGAAAGAGAGAAAGAGAGAGAGAGAGAGAGAGAGAGAGAGAGAGAGAGAGAGAGATGGAGATAGAGAGAGAGAGACTTTATATCCAACATCCTTTTCCCCACCTCCTCCTTTTCCTCTTTAAACCCTCTTTCCCATCGTCCTCCTCCCTATGCCTCTCTCACTCCATTCCGGCTGCTTCGTCTCGTAGAAAACGAATTCGAAGTTTGTGAGAGAGAAAGATTTGTCGAGTAAACAAAATTACTAACTCTCTCTCTCTCTCTCTCTCTCTCTTTCTCTCTCTTTCTCTATCTATCTATCTATCTTTTTTCTCTCTACTTTTACGGTGCACCGATTTTTAACACCTCCAGGAACGATCTCGGACTCCATTTTTACAGCTTCGCTTATCGTCCCACTTGTGGTACTACACTTTTTCGTTCTATACTTAATCGTCCTATTTCTTTCGAAAATTCTTCGGTGCGATCTCGTAAGGTCCGATTCGCGACTCTCAAAAGAGTCCATCGACAAAATGCCACGGAGAAAAAAAGCTTCGAAGATATGATCGCTGTTATGATTATCAATGATTATTAGCCGTTAATTGGTATCGATAATCTTTCGTTTGCTATATAAAATTATCTTCGGCGAGTAATAATAACAGAAAAAGAAAGAGAGAGAGAGAGAGAGAAAATTCTTATTACAATCGTTAATTAAAAAAGAATAATATAATAATATAAACAATAATAAAAATAATAATAGTAGTAATAGTAGTAGTAGTAGTAGAAGTAGTGATAATGGTAGCAGTTATAATAGTAAACTAGATAAGTTGTGATAGTAATAATAATACTAATAATAAATAATAATAATCATAATAATAATAATAATAATAATACTAATAATAAAAACGATAGGAAAGGATAAAAAAAAAGGAGGGAAAAAAGAATAAATAGAAAAAGAAAAGAAACGGTAGAAGGAAAAGTTAACGTCGTAAAAAATTACTCGATACTCGGAAACATTCTTATAAATCATATTCATTCGAGACTCATCTCGACGATCGTTAGACGTTGGTATCACGCATTGTTACAAAGCTTATTTCTTTTACTCGATAATAACGAGGACCCGTCGCGCACGATAGAAAGTCTGATTCGTTTAAACAAAAAAAAAAAGAAAAAGGAAAGGGAAAGCACACGATTCCCGAAAGCTTGAAGATTCAAGGTACAAAAAAAAGTAACTGGAGGAAGGTTTGGGGTTGGGGTTTGGAGGGTTTGGGGGGTTGGGGATGGCGGTGATGACGAGGAGGAGGTGTCGGGACGGGAGATGGCGTGGTCGATAAGGAGGAGAAAGAGAAAGAAAACAAAGAAAAAAAAAAGACAAAGAAAAGAAAGAGAAAGAAACACAGAGAGAAGGGAATTTGTACGATTGGAAAAGCGTCGTTTACTTTTCTCATTCGATACGAAAAACTTTATTCACGATTGTGTCCCAACTATAATCGCGTCGAGACGTATCGATCTTCTCTCGTACTAATAAAACAAACAACAACAACAACAACAACGCAAACTTGTATTCTGTATTCTTCATCTTCCTCCTTTTTTCTTTTCCCTTCTCTTCTCTTATTTTATCTTACTTTATTTTCTCACTTCTGTTTTCTTTCTTCTCTCTCTCTCTCTCTTTCTATATATATATATATTTATTCCCTTCCTATTCCTATTTCTCTATTCAAGTAGCGTGACGGTGAGTTTTGTTTAATTTACACGAAAATTACTGTCATTTTCACGGAGAAATTAGGGAAGAACGATGAAAGAAAGAAAGACACAGAGAGAAAGACAGAACGAGAGAGAGAGAGAGAGAGAGAGAGAGAGAGAGAGAGAGAGAGAGAGAGAGGAAAGAAGAGGAATAGAGTAAAACATTTTCGCAACAACGTGCTTCCTAAGTGCTTATGAAACTTTCTCGCCGAGAGTTTCTTGACTCTCGTTTCATACGCCCGTAGTGCTTCTCTCTTACTTCCGCGTCACGCGTCACTCTCTCTCTCTCTCTCTCTCTCTCTCTCTCTCTCTCTTTCATTTTATCTTTCTCTTTCCATCTTTGACCCCCTCGGGGACAATTCGAAAATGTTTCGAGTTCGTGCAACCCGATTTTCGAAACTTCCTGATTCCCTTCCCCATTGTTTAAAACGTTTAACTTTCCAAGTTTAGCGAGGGAGTACGTACACACGCTTAGTCATATATTTCTTCTACTTTTTCTTCTGTCCTTTTTATTTTCATTTTTTCTTTTCCTTTCTCTCTCTCTCTCTCTCTCTCTCTCTCTTTATTTTTTTTGCATTTTTATTTTCTCTCTTTCTTTCTTTCTTTTTCTTTTCTTTTTTCTTTTACAAGAAAAAGAAAAAAGATCGTGACTTTTCAAATTGAATCACGTATGTAGAAATATTTCGATAAATGTTTGTATTAGACGTATTGAAATTTATAAAAGAGAGAAAAACAAAAAGAACCAAAAGAATAAAGATAAAGATAAAAATAAAAAATAAAAGTAAATAATTATCTCCCACCGTGTATATAAGTATATAAGGTATGATATGGTGGTGTTAATGGTATAAATAATGAGATCGTCCTTTAATTAGAAATTATATAGTTATATCTGAGGTTTGACGGATGACAATATATGTATATGCTCGTTCGGATAATCGATCATGTTTCGTCATTAGGCTTGATTGGGGTCAAGATTCCTTTAGCGTTAACTATGAAACCTATTGGAATTAACATCGGTATGGCATAATACGTAGACATATACGTAGACGGATAGACATTATTGCACTTACTATCCGGATATTCGGAGTAATCTCGAATTAATCATTATATTCAAGATTGTATCACGTAGATATTTAATTCTCATTTATTTAGATTGACGTTATAAAATCCATCACGGTCGTGATTAATTAGATATTCATTGAAATTTACATTTATTTGTTTGTTTACGTACACACACATATATATATATGATATATGAAAAGTTTTCGTAATAAATAATAAGTATTAAGTTAATTATAAAAATAATAATTATTAAATTAATGAATAATAAATATACCATTGTATACTTTATTCTTTAAACTAGAATTCATTAATTGGAAAATGATTTACTGTATAATATAATGTACATTAGTAATTTTGATCCGTTATATTACAATATTTTTATAATACAATATTTTGTTAACAAGTCATTATTTTCATTGAAATTATTTTACTTTTTTTAAAACGTCAAAATATAAATAAATATTGAGATTCAACCAAATTTTGTATTCGCACCATAGATATCTACGATTTTCAAAGAAAAATTGTGTAAATTCTTTTTTTAAAAAATAATATATATTTATATATATATATATATATATATATATATATATATTGTACGTATTTATATCTAAAAAAAAAAAATCGACTTAAATAATACGATGAATCGTATAAAAAGTTACGTTGAAATCTAATCACTTTCACGTCCTTGCACTTCTTGTTTCATAAGGATTGCACGCGTGGATTATAAATTATCATTTGTACAGATTATCATTCGTAAGAGAAAAATAATATTTTCATTTCTTTTTTTCTCTCCTTTTTTTTTTTTTTATATATCAATTCGTAAACAGAAAAATTGAACGAAATATGACGGATACGTGTTAACGCGTAACAACGTGATTTCATTCGTTTTCACTTTCTTCATGATAAATATCAATTGCACAATCGAAATCGAAAATAATAACGCGAAAGTCGATAGTACGAAGCTGAATAAAAAAAAAAAGGTCGCATTCGCCGCAATACAAAGCAAAATGAATTTTTTTTCTGTTTTTCCTTACGTAAATTTCGTTCGTTCGTTCGAACGAAAAAAAAAAAACCGAAAAAGAAAGAAAGAACGAATAAAAAAAAAAAGAAACAGAAAGAGAAAGAGGGGGAAAAATAAAAAAAGAAAATATATATATATACCTAACGAATAAGCGATTAGGATTAACATCCTTACGATCTTAAGATCGGTGTTAAGAAGATAGTGGAGGAGAAAGAGGAGGAAGAAGAGGAGGAGGAAGAGGAGGAGGAGCATGAGTATTTGCAGATTTGCGCAATCAAGCCACTATGGAACTATGGAATCGAATCGATCGAATCGATCGAATCGATCGATCGAACGAATGGTCGAACGTCTTGAAGGGAATTGTAAGAGGGTTTACTTGTCCGTTGGTTGGCTCGACCATCATCCATCCTGATTAACTCAAATTCCGAATAGTGACTATATTCTGAGCGTAGATAGTGCCAATTGTATCTCGATCTAGACCTAACCCAATCAACGAACTTGCGAAGCAATACACATGACAGAGAGTAAGGGATAGATAGATATATATATATATATATATATATATATATATATATATATATATATAGATAGATAGATAGATAGATAGATAGATAGATAGATAGGTTTATAGATAAATAGATAGATATGTAGATGGATAAATAGAGATGGAGATAGATACATAGATTGAGAGAGAGAGAGAGAGAGAGAGAGAGAGAGAGAGAGAAATGTACGTGGTGATTACAATTTTGATACGAGTTTATCAAAATGCAAACAAACGCTTATAACGGGCGTTTGCTTGCTCCATTTTCCATTACAAACATCTCTCAGGAATAGTCGAGCTACATTAGGTATATCGTTACAGAATATAATATTATAAACTTGGAAACATAAACACATCGGTGAATATACCCACGGCTATTATCTCTCTCTCTCTCTCTCTCTCACTCTCTCTCTCTCTCTCTCTTTCATTCTCTTTCTTTCTATCTCACAATTTCAATCAGATTATTTCTTAATTATATGTAAAACAATTAAGTTACGTTCCTACAAGTAATTTCCGATCGGACATATTTATATTATCGTAAAATTAGAAAATAAATCTAAATCCCTTATTTCAAATATACATTTTGAGATGTATCGCATATATTAATATTACATTTTCTTTCACACACACGCGCGCGCGCACAAACGTAAGTGTACGTATCAATATCGATTCGTGGTTTAAGTTTAATCTATCATGAAATAATCCTGTTAATCTTTATCCAGGTCTATCTTCGAATAATAATAATATAATTTCAAAGATTAAAATTAGAGAGATGAAGAGAAAGAGGAAAAGAGAGAAAGAGAGATATATACAGCGATCCAAGAGGTGTTCAGTTTGAAGGTCTAAGTCCGAGTAAACAATTTGACTGTAGCTGAGGGTCCCGTAAACCTGTCGGCTCTGGGTCGAGCCACGTCTTGAGAGGATTGAGAGAGGGTCAATAAGGGAGGACCTCCATAGAGAAATAGAGATAGAGTTAGAGAGACAGAGAGAGAGAGAGAGAGAGAGAGAGAGAGAGAGAGAGAGAGAGAGAGAGAGAGAGAGAGAGGTATTTGGTCATCGAGGCTGATTAGAGCAGGAATTCCAAGCTGTGGAGAGCCGTAGTACGGCATGTTCGCAAGCAAGAGCGCGTGTCCAGAGCCAATAAGCGTTCGCTAGGTGTGGAAACACATGGAGAACCTTGGGTTAGTTTGTGTATGTATATATATATATATACACACACACACACACATACACACACACACATATATATGTGTATACGTGCGTGTATTTGTATATAACTATATACGTTGTACGTGCGATCAACCATGGGATATGAAGGGCGTCAGAACGCTTGAGGATTCCATTGTCTGATTGATATGTGTCAGACCATTGCCTTCTGTTTCTGTATCCTCAGAAATTATATTGCAATCTTGAATGATCGTATTGATTGATGGTGAGATTTTAACGATATTATTATACGAGTTCGGATATGGATACGAGCGATTTAGTCGTTGTTAGATATTGGATATCATCGTCGGGGATAATTTTCAAGATTTATTTCGAAATATCCTTTCGTATTATTTTTGTGTAACATATAAACACTATGGTATAGTATAATTACATACGATAATATTACATTATGTGTGTATGTATTGTACATATGCCCTTAGTTCAAATTATAAATTATATTGCGATATTGTATAGATATCATTTTTTTCTTTTTTTTTTTTTCTAATGAAATGTGAACAATATTAATAAAATAGAATAGAGAATAGAATGAAGAAAGTTAATCTCTCTCTCTCTTTCTTTCTCTCCTTATACTTTCACATTATATATATATAATATATAATATATAATATATAATATATAATATATAATGTGAATAATATATAGTACAAACACACACACACACACATACACACACATTTTCCTTTTTTTTCTTCCGAAGAAAAATATCTAAATAATTATATTCCATGGAGAATTAATGTAACTATGTAATTTTAATCGTACATTAACGAGAGACCACACTTTTTTTCCTCGATGCACACCCAAAGTATACGTATTATTATGTTATGAATTATACATATATATATATATATATATATATATATATATATATATGTATGTATGTATGTATGTATGTATTTATGTACGTATGTAAGACCACAGAGGAAACAGACATTACCCAAATCCGGTTATTAGAAATCATCTAAACCGTGTGACGTGCAACTTCGTGGGACTCTATGCGATTCGTAGTAATTGGCAGTGAACACCGTCGAGTTTCAACGTTACGTAAATTTCCGCGGGAATAATCGTCGAAGAGAGGCGGATATTATAGAGACGGTACTTCCTCTATCTCAAAGAGAGGGATAGATATATATATATATATATAGAGAGAGAGAGTCAGTTGAAAGTGTTTCGACTTCTAAAAACTTTTCTCATTAAACGCATCCTTCAGTTACGTACATAGACCCAAGAACGCGTCGGCCATATCATAGTTTGCGATTAAAGGTTTGAAGTTACGGTGCACCGTGACCGAATAATCACGTCGATTAAAATTCTCATTTTCAAATGTGTCCTAGTCGCATTCATTCTCTCACGTATTTTATACGGGGACGCCTTTCATTTATTAAATCATAACGACGTCCGATACTATCTATACTAACGGTAATATTTTGTAGGAAGAAATAACTCGATTATTTATTTACGACAGTGCCTTTCGATGCAATTCAATTTTAACTTTTTCGGTATAATCGATCTTGTGATCCTTTCCTTTTTTTCTTTTACACACACACACACACACATGATAAATGTAATTAGTGAGCCATTAAAGATAATAAGGATTACTTTAATACTATTCATTAAAAAAATATATATATATATAGTCTGAATAAAAAATATCTAGAAAACAATCAATCCATCACTTATATTACAATATAACATTAACTTTGATATATATTGTAAAATTGAAAAAGCGAAGTAACGTCACAAACTTGAAAACGAAAAGAAAGAAAAACAAGTAACCAACTTCGCTCAATCATTTATCACGATATAAAAAGCATACATTGTAATGGAAATAAAAACCTGAATTAATTTACGGGGGTACTCGTCGTCTATAGCAGAAATTAGATTTAATTCTTTCGACCTTAATTTTATTCGAGAAGGATCGAATTTTAATTGTAAAAGAAAAAGAGAAAAAAAAAAAGAAAAAAGAATGAAAAAAAGGGATACGCACATGGGTAGTCACTGCCATTTACTCGTTCAGCATTTTTAAATATTTGATTTGAGTGTTTTAAATAAACTGTCAATATTTGTTATAAAATACTAAATAAATAAAGTGTATATATATATATATATAAATAATCTTATGATCATTTATAATAAAAAGTATGTAGCATTAACTAATAAAAATATTGACCATATAAATATGACTAAATATTTATATGTATATATTAATATAGATATATGAGATAGTTTATGAGGAAGGTATTGAGCCTCCGTTAAAACCAACTCTACGACTAAATCGTCCCATGTATGCAAAATGTTAGGACGATGGGATGGAAATTTAGTCGAGGACGACGAGCCAGCGAGAAACCTCTTTTAATAAATTCACGAACCTTCGTTAACCGTCGGTGCATCGATGCCAAGATACGATGCACTTCGAGCCTGAGGTGATAAATATAAAACCGCAACGAATCGTCGTCACCTCCCTCTCCCCAACCACCATCCTTCCACCTATCCGTTGATGAGATACTTTCGAAAAAAAGGGATGATATCGCTTAGGCGATTATAAAATAACGGCACTTCTTATCCGCGTTAGAGTAGAAAATTTCGTTCTGGAAATTTTGCTTATAAACGAGTCTATCGAATTTATAATAACGAATAAAAATAAAACATAAAATAAGAATGAAAAAATAAAAAAAAGAAGAGAGAAAATATTTACATGGTAATAGCTTTTCCGAGAAGATGATCATCTTATTTTTTTGCATTAACATATTGATGACGTCACCTTTATGATTTTATTTTTACGAAATTTTATAATATGTTATATATTACTTATTTCTTTTTAATTCTTGTTTTTATTCTTACATGCATTGAATGTATATATATATATATATATATATATATATATATATATATATATATATATTACATTATATTATAATATTAGATTGAAAAATTATATATTGTACATACATACAAACAGACACATACACACACACAAACAATTTATATAATCACGTTATAGTATAAAGTCACGTTATAATGAAATAACAATCAAGAAAATTACGTTCTCGTACACACAAAAGTAACTCATCGAAGTTAATGATACATAGAGGATAACGAGAAGGAAATATAATAGTACGTCTGGCTCGTTTTCAATTTTCTGCAATACTCATGACTTATGCACGTATATCATTCAAACTTTAAGATAAATGTCGAATACGTAGTTACATATTCTTAACATCGGTACAACCTGTACACGTTTATTTATATTCTGTCTTTTATTTAATCCGATTTTATCTAGATTTTGAAATATAATGTTTCCTAGATATATACACGAACGTTAGAAAATATTATATCGCGTTGAGTTGAGTTGATTCCATTCATTCCAAGTATCTACACCTACGACGTGTCTTTGAGTAAAAAGAAAAACGAATCTTTTCTCTATCTCTATCTTTCTATCTCTCTATCTCTTTCTCTCTCTCTCTCTCTCTTTCTCTGTCTCTTTTTCTTTCTCCTACAAGAAAGCTCTCGACTTTCTCGACGAAAAGAAAAAAAAACTCGAAGAAACGAACGTATTTCCGGAAAGGTCGACTTTCTCAGAAAAATAATCTCGATATTTTCTTTCTACGATTTTGTCCGATAAAATTGTTCAGAAACATGAGAGAAAGAAAATAATAATAATAATAATAATAATAATAATAATAATAATAATAATAATAATAATAAAAATAATAATAAAAGTAATAATAAAAATAATAATATACGTATGTACTTATATGTATATATAGGTAAACATAAATCATTTTTAAAAATAATATATATATATATACACACAAAGCGTATATATTATTATTACAAAAGCAAGTGACTTTTTCGAGAAACGCAAAAACGGGTCCAATATTGTTCCCGTGGGGGTTATAGGTCATTAATCATAAATTCGTCCCCTTCGCGTTAAAACCCCTCCCTCCTTATAAAGGGAGACGAGAAGCACTCATAATAATCTTAAATGTCAACTGGGATCAAACGGCATATAATTTTGAATTAATTTAATTCTCATTACGATTCTCCGTCTCTCTTCGACAATTCTCTTTGACAGTTACTTTTTTCTGTTTCTTTTCTCTCATTTTTCTTTTTTTTCTTTAATTTTACGTCAGCAGCCCTCAAAAACATGCCCATCGATGTTATGTACAGGTCGAAAACAACTTTTATTTTATTAAACGTTCGAAATATTTATCGCCGAACTTCCATGCAATAATAAAATCTTTCCCTCGGTTATACGTAGGACATATTGCAGTACATATGTATATATAAAGTGAGTGTGAGAGAGAGAGAGAGAGAGAGAGAGAGAGAGAGAGTTCGTAGAAACTGTAATAAAATTTCATTAACGGAATATAGCTCGATTAATCCAAACGACGCGTTAGATCATTTTCGACGCCCTGATGTAAATTAGAATTTCGAAAAAGGAACTGAGAAAAAAGAGAGAAACGAAGGAGAAAATAAAGACAAAAAGAAAAAAATAAATAAAAAGACGAACGAAAAAACACACTGTAAATTTTTGACAACGCGCGAATTTCGTACGTACCGATCGTTAAAAGGAAAAAGGAAACGGAGCTTAACGATTGTTTCGTCGTTGATAAGTATTAAAATGAATTTTTAACGTTGCTCGTCCCATCACTATCTTTCATCTTTAATATCAGAGATCTTTAATATCGCGACTATAGAGCGAGATAGATAAAGCACGTAATGCAACGAGCTGCAAGACGAATATCGCGTCAAATAATCGCGAATAGTCTTCGAACGGATAATTTATTTCTTCCTTCTCTTTTTCTTTTTTTTTTTATTCTTTCGATTTCCTTTCTCTCTCTATCTCTCTCTCTCTCTCTCTCTTTCTTTTTTTTTTACCCTGTAACCACCGAAACACCGTTCTCCCACTTTCTCTCTGCCCTCCTCGACGACCATTCTTTAATAATGTTCGATAAAATTCTCCGGGATATACGGGAAAAAGATCAACAAGGATAATTCGATTTAATGTGTCACAGAACGAGAGAGAGAGAGAGAGAGAGAGAGAGAGAGAGAGAGAGAGAGAGAGAGAGAGATTCTATTTCCAAAGTGTACGCTAAGTTCAATGTCATTATCGTACGGCCCGTTATTCGACACGAAATCGAATCAGTGATTTCGGAAACCAAGGGAACTATCATGCTATACCTAATCCAACGAATTGGAAGCAAAAGCGAATTGGATGGCGGCAAGTTCATAGAGAGATAGTCTGAACGAGAGAGAGAGAGAGAGAGAGAGAGAGAGAAAGTTTTGGAGAAATCAAAGTTTCCCTCGCGTTTCCAGCTTTTCGAACTTTTCGATGACGTCACGAACGAACTTTAAAAGTTTACTGGTCGATTATTATAAAAAAGAAGGAAGAAAAAGAGAGAAAAAGAATAAAGACAAAAAAAATATAAAATATTGAAGAGAGAGAGAGAGAGAGAGATGGTTTGAACTGGTATTAGTACTTTTTTTTCTTTCTTTTTTTTTTTTTTTTTGATGTTCTTTTTCGTTCTGTTCTTTTCCCCTTTTCGTAAAAAATTTCACGATAAATCCGTGAACGTATAAATGACTTTTTTTTTTAGAAAGAAAGTTTCACGATATAAAACTTTCAATTACCTCTTCATTATTTATTATTATTTTATCTCTTCAAAATGCGATCAATCGTAAATAATTGTAAGTGAATAATAATTGCTTGTTCGATTTGTATAAATCTTTGTTAAGGGACATGTAACGTTGAACTCGCACGCTTTGAATTTATGCAAACGCGCACGTACGCATATATATGTATTACAATATTTGTTTTATTTAATTGTTTATCATTTAAAGCAATATTAATTATTACTTCACTTTAATACAATTAATAATAATAATAATTATTATTATATACATAATGTATACTTAATGTATATGTAACACAATAAATAACATTGTCATTAAATACGAAATTCAATCGCGGGGATGCTCAATGAAATTACGGTTATAAAAAGGTTTAAATCACATTTAAACCATCAATTTAACGTTTTACGAATCTCACGTGATATACAAACTATGAAAAAGGGAGAACGAAAGAGAGATAAAGATAAAAGAGACGAAAGAAAAGGAAATAGTAAAGGAATAATAAAAAAAAAAAAAAACTTTTCGTTTAATGGCAAGAGAGTAATTACTATACTATCGGTCGTATATCCCAGAGTGTGCTCGTGCTTCTCCGTGCGCTGTGCGCGCGCGCGCGCGCGCGCATGTCGTTTTCTTTTTTCCTTCTTCGCGAGTTAAATAAAACGAGTTGGACGTTTAAACGCATATCGCGCTGATAAACGCTTCCTTTTTTCTTCGTTTCTTTCGTTTCTCTTGTTTAGTTTTGTTCCTTTTCTTAAGGCCATTTTTTTTTTACAAAAAAAAAAAAAAAAAAAAAAAAGGACGACTATATTTTCGCTTCGTCACCCTTCGTAACCATATTCCCCCTTTCTACAAATAAATATTATTAAATGAATCTTGAAGTTCCTCGGAGACGACGATCGCGAGATGATGCAATCTCGACGTAATTTCTCGTAATCCTACCACGAGGAGTCGGAACGATGTGGTGAGAGAGAGAGAGAGAGAGAGAGAGAGAGAGAGAGAGAGAGAGAGAGAAAGCTGAGCTTTTCGCGAAAGAAACTGAGAATGAAAGAGTCAGAGAGCGAGAGAGAAAGAAAGAGAGAGAGAGAGAGAGAGAGGAGAGAGAGAGAGTGAGTGAGGAGGAAAGAGAGAAGGGTAGAAAATTCCAGAAACTCGTTAAACTACACCGACGCCAATTTACGGCAATTAAAAGGCACGGAAGGTAGCGCCGGCGTTATGAGGAAAGAATTCTCTCTAGGCATAACGACAACATTCATTACAGTCTCGTTTTCGAGTGCTTTCTTCTCATTCTACCTCGGACTTACCAATGGGAAGACGAGCCACTTAGAATTAAAATTAAAAATTTTTTTAAGTTTAGGATTAAAATTAAAATTTAAGAGAGAAAAAAAATAAGATGTGCGTGCGTATATATTTATTTGTCTGTCCTGTCTGTCCGTTCGTCAATGTGTACGTATATGAGCCGTTCAGAAGCCAAATCGATTAATTTTATTTTTTGAATTTTTTCTTTCCTATTTTTTTTTTTTTTTTTTTTTTTTTTTTAAATTTAAGCGTCAAACCACTCGATCGCCTTATCACCCTTTCATATTCGCAATAAATTTCTCTAATCCCCGTTATATTTGAACGACAGGCTCGAACGATAGAACTTTTCTTTTTTTTTTTTTTTTTCTTTTTAAATTTTCTATGTCTTTTTTTTTTTTTTTTCTTTTCTTTGGCCGTCGAACAATAAAATAATTTATTTGAAGTGACAACGATCTTTCCGAGATCATTCTATCTTATTCGCTTAATATTTTATGTCGTTGGATGTTAGCTCGAAGTCTCGTATCATTACATTCGACGATTTTTAATTTTGAGATTCATATCTCGATGGGAATTTTGTAATGCAATTTGTATTATTTCTAATCGCATTTACCCCACTTTTTCTTCGTTTCCATGGAGTTAATCGATTGGACAATTGACCGTCTGTATATACATATATATATATTTTTTTTTTATTTATAAGTTCTCTAACGAGTCTCCATTTCGTCGTATAATTTTTTTTCCTTATACATATAATTCTATTTCTTACTTTTCTTTTCCTTTTTTTTTCTTTTTTCTTATTCCCTCATATAAACCCGCAATATTTTGTATCTCTTCTTCGATCGTTCGTTACATCTCGATCACTATACGAAAGATCTCGAAAGATCCTGAATGTCGTCGTTCACGATTTTTGAAGTCGTTTATTCGAATAAGGGAAATATCGTTTTCCCTGATAACGACATAGAATTTCTATTTTCTTTTTTCTTTTTTCTTTTTTACCTGTGTGGTTGCGCGCGTATGTGTGTATGCGCGAGCGCGCGTTAACACGAATGATGTTCAAAAACGTGATGTGCAAAAACGAAAACTTTTATAAATTAGAATATCAAACGAAGTTTTCAAATAATTGCAATTAAAATTTTACTTTTGCATTCGCATTTATAATAATGACTATAATAATAATAATAATAATAATTATAATAATAATAATAATAATAATATTAATAATAATAATATTAATAATAATAATATTAAAAATTATATTTTTCACACGCTTTTCCATTTTATTTTAAATTGGTAGTTTGAAATATAAATATAATAGTCCTATTATGCGTTGCCTATTTTCTTTTCATTAATAAATATGCAATATGTGTTGTATATTTGTTGTATCGATAAGACACGTATCGGAGGCGTGGTCGGTGTGATTGGGTAGAGCAAAGACATATAAAATAGAACATACGATCGTCGATTTTGAAGATATTATCTAAATTAAAATTCAAACGAAGCTTCGAAGAAAGTGTACATTTTACCTGTACTTATTTGTTCATTTCTCTTTTTTCTTTTCTTTTCTTTTAATAAATTTAATAATAAACGATAATTAATTTTTATAACAAAATTAATAATCGAGAATACAAATACAACAGTTCCTTCTATATATATATCCATTTGTTTTATCGATAACGACAACATTAATTATTAAATAAATTTTGATTTTGAAATAATTAATGATTACAATATTATGCGTTTATTCATAATAATGGCTATAACGGTAACAATTTTTTTTTTTTAATATTTTCAATATAAAAAATCAGCGATTAAAAATATATGTAATAGTTCTTTTAAATACAAACAAAAGCTCACATATATATTTGCATGTTCCTTTTAATTATTTATATAAAATATATTTGCATATATCCATCGTATTTGATGTATCGTAAAATACATTATACAAGTATAAACAAATACATAACACACGCTTACATATATATATATATATATATATATATATATATATATATATACACACATACATATTTATATATATATACATATATGTATTCTCCTTCACATAGCTGTATATATATGTATATAAATTTTATATATATATATATATTTCTTAATCCGTGCCTTTATCGTTTCCCATTCGCCACGTGCACGATATTTAATGTAAACTCACGATCCTGGTGGAGAAATTTCCATCGTACCGAAACAATCTCTTTATCCTCGAAATCGCCTTGATCCTCTATCCAACGAAATTCTCTGTCACAAATCGAGTTTCGTATATCCATTTGGAATATTAACACGTATTAAAGACGATAATAGCGATCGTCCCCATTTCACGATTTTCACGAAATACGTAGATATATGTGCATATGTAGGTTTACTCGTAAATACAGGGTATCTCATGAAAAATGTTTACACAGTTCGAACGATTATAACTGTAATTTTTATTCGCACGTGATAATCCTGAAACGAAAGAAAAATCAGAAATTTATGATAAGGTTAAACAGTCCATAGATTTTCTTGGGATACCCTGTATGTAAATGTATGCGTGAACGTTGCAATAAAAAAAAAAAAAAATTAAAAGAAAAGAACAAACGTACAAATAACTTTCTATAATAATACTTGTTAACCTTTTAATTCGTCGGGGAAAAAAAGATCGATATTATTTGTCGACGATCGTATGTACTTACGTAAGCGTGTAATTTCTTTCGATATAAAAATAATATTAGGATTGCGTTAGGACAGCTTGTTGCATAGTAAGTTATTTCGATAAAATTTTTTTCCTATTCGCCGATTTCAATAGGCGAATTAGGAAAGTAGGCGAATATCCTATAATATTTCTTTTTTCTTTTTTGTTCTTTGTAAAGATATTTGTAAAGATCTTTGTAAAGTGTCAACTCGTACTCGTACGATTAACGGGTCGCTCTGTTGATAATAATTTTATAAAACTGGAGAAAGGATAATACATTTCATTTTCTTTTCTTTTGTTTGTTCTTTTCTTTTTTTACTTTTTTCACTATTCTTTTTTCCCCCACCCCTTTTTTTTAACAGATTGAAATTCGATTTTTTCGTGAAAATGAAAGACAAATAATAATGAATTTATAAGTTCGCATTTAAACGACAGGTTATATAATTTTTCATTACGAATTTATTCGCCAAGCAATTTTATTGAAATATTATTAATATTAAGATTTAATATAGTTCTATGTGGAGTATAAAAATATCACGCGTAACATTTTGGGTTTTCATCGAATTTGTTTTTTTTCTTTTTTTTTCTTTTTTAATAAATAAATTATACGTTAAAATATTTTGAGCAACAAATTGACGTTCGTTATATCGTTGTATTTTATATTACGAAAAAAATTCGCTAGACCGATCTGCCAATAATAATTTAATAATAAAAAATGAAAAAGAAAATATACTTCATTTTATTTTATTTCATTTCTTTTTCTTTTATTTTTTCAACATATCTAAATGATATTCGTAACACTTTCGTAAAGCGAAAGAGAAATAATTTGAATTATCGTTAAATATTTAATTGATTTTTTTTTCAACGAATGCGTTCGTTATTCATAAAAATGAAAAGAAAGAATTAAGAATCAAATATTCGTTTATTTCATAATATTTTATAATTCGAAAATATTCAGTGAACCGATCTTTGAATAATAATTCAAATTATTATCCTCCAACGAAGGAGTTGAGTCGGCCGATCGGTGTAAAATAATTTTATTTAACAAAATAAAAACGAGAACGTATTCCATTTTATTTTCTTTCTCCTCTCCTTTCTTTCTCTTTTTTATTTTTTTTTTTTTGTAACATATCCTAATTAGATTTTTAATTCTCTCGTAATCTGATGGACGGACAATTCGAATTGCCATTAAATATTTCGATTTTCCGAACAAATACGTTATGCAATAAAATAGATTGGTTGTCAAAATTTTCGTTTATTTTATATTTTTTATTCATAAAAAGTGAGTAAGCGAGAGAGAAGAGAGAGAGAGAGAGAGAAAGAGAGAAAAAGTGAGAGAGATAGAGAGATAGATAGATAGAGAGAGAGACAGAGAGAGAGAGAGAGAGAGAGTGAGAGAGAGAGAGAGAGAGGAGAGAGAGAGAGAGACAAAGACTTCGTTATCGAGAGGGCTCGCACGAAGGCAGTGTCAATATTACAGAGCCATTAAGAGACCGTTGCTAACGCAGGAAACGGAAGTAGAAGCCGAGGTAATGGCGGAGCTACCGTTGATGGTGCTGCTCGCTGGCGAAGATATTATTGAATCGAAGTGGTATGACAGAGTATACTTAAGCGATAGGATAGCTTTCTCTCTCTCCCTCTCTCTCTCTCTCTCTATTACTCATTTGCTCACTTTCCACAAAGTAAAAGACAGAGAGAAAGGGTGGGAGAGAGAGAGAGAGAGAGAGAGAGAGAGAGAGAGAGAGAGAGAGAGAGACATTACGACGAAGACCCCTTCTAATTGTCAATCTGTGCTATCGATAAGTACTTGGGTCAAGGACGAAGATCCTTCATGTGTCTCTTTCTACTCGAGAAGATGAACGTTGACCGATCGAAAGTATAAGGAATTGATAAATATAAACGCAGATAGGTCAATTGATTCAAAGAACATTTGTTTTATACTTTAATATAATACGTATTGTCGTATTAATTGGAAAAATCATTGTAACAATATCGATCAGTTTTATATAATGTAACGTTTATTCGATCGTAACGGGAGAGGTGGTTTTTATTTTGTATTTTTCGTTTGTATTTCTTTTCCTTTTAAATGAATTTGTTACAAAAGTATTATGAATAATATGTTAATTTCGTTAGTTTGTTTCGTAATAAAATTATATGCTTTTGTATGATTCATTGATCGTTCTTTTAGATATGTGATATAAATAAAATGATAGATTTTATTTATAAATAAAAGAATAGGTTTTTTTTATTTCCTAATAATAATGTGTGTAATATATAGATATTTGCACATATATATATATATATATATATATATATATATATATAGGATATTATTATAATTATTTTTTTTCTTTTCTTCGAATAATAAAATCTAAATTTTATTTATTTATTTATTTTTTGTACAAACACAGATATACGTAATAATCTAAATTTTTATATTCACACAATAAGAAAATATAATAAATAAGATGTGTGTTTATCTTTGAGAAAAAAAGAAAAGAAGAAGAAAATAGAAGAACGAGACGGAGTACCCGTACTAAGAGAATGATCGAGAAATTGATTAATGTCTTTGATCTTCTTAACAGTTCCTGTTGACCTTTCCGCACGTATTC
Source organism: Dolichovespula sylvestris (assembly GCA_918808275.2). Taxonomy (NCBI): domain Eukaryota; kingdom Metazoa; phylum Arthropoda; class Insecta; order Hymenoptera; family Vespidae; genus Dolichovespula; species Dolichovespula sylvestris. The sequence continues at coordinate 7,538,014 of OU964962.1, read as the reverse complement.
ACCATTCGCAGAAAGGAGAATGATTTTCTTTATGTCTCTCTCTCTCTCTCTCTCTCTCTCTCTCACTTTTTCTTACTCTTCGTTGATAAATACGATAAAATCAATTTCGTTGGATCGTTCGAAGAGGACGTGTCAACTTTAGCTTTGTAGAAGGGTAGCCATTTTGCTAGACAGACCCCTTAATGGCGAGAAAAGCTTGTTCAGTGGTTACATTCAAGGAAATGAACATTTCTATCTATCTTTTATCTACTTTTCCGAACGTCACGTGTACATACATACATATATACACATATATGTACGAATGAGTTTTATATAAATCGCAAACAAATAAACACACACACAAATACTTGTATGTATGCGTGTACATATATATATATATATATATATATATATATATATATATATATATATGTACGTATTGGAAAATAGGAAAAGAAACGCGAACGGACCGTCCGAAGGAGGACAATAGGAAGACACTTTTATCGCAAAAAAAGGAACGTCGGAAAATCTCCCGAAGGGCACGAAATGCTCGATGCATTTTCTCTCCTTTTATATTGCAAAGGAAGAATCGAGAAGAACCGAAAGAGGAAAGGAAAAGAGGAACAAGAAACAATACAGAAAAGAAAGAAACGAAAAGAAATAAAGAAGGAGGAAAGAGGAAGATGGGAAAAGGAAAGAATGAGGAAGGAAGGAACGGAAAAGAGAGAAAGAGAAAAAAAGAGAAAGGAAGAAAAAATAAGTAGGATAGGTAAAAAGGGAGGAAATAAATGAAGGAGTCGAGTCGGTTATAAAAAAAAAGTGGGGTATACTAAAAATGGAAAGGGCCGTTTGATCTCTGGAAAAAAAATTTCAACGTTGCGAACGACGTACCGTGTCGGCCCCCCAACCTCCCCCGACGTCGTTCGTCTTCTCCAAGAGAGAGAGAGAGAGAGAGAGAGAGAGAGAGAGAGAGAGAGAGAGAGAGAGAGAGAGAGAGAGAGAGAGAATCGCGAAAAGGAAAACGTAACGTAGCGTTCTTTTCTTTTTCATTTATTTCTTTTATTTTTTTTTTTATTTTTTTTTTTTTCAGTTAGAATCAGTCCCCCTCTCGAGCCCCCCTCCTATCACCCGACGAGAAACGGCCAACGACGACGATTTTGATGCGACAGATGGAGGGGTAGGGTAAGGGGAGGGGAGGGCCCTTTGGAGTCGCCTGTAAAAACGCATTGTTTCAAAAGCTCGACTTTTCCTTTCTTTTTTCTTTTATTTTTAATTTCAATTTTTTTCCGTTTTTTCTCTTTTTACTTTTCCTCCTTTTTTCTTTTTTTCCCTTTTCCTCGACTCTTTGCCATTTCGCTGTCGCTTCGTATCAGAGAGAGAGACAGAGAGAGAGAGAAAGAGAGAGAGAGAGAGAGAGAGAAAGAGAAATACAGACAGAAACATTTTATACGTCATAGTAGTCGTGCGAAAATACACACACGTATATACATACATACGTACGTACGTACACATACGTATATGAATGCATACGTACGTATACGTATAAAATTCTTTTTACTTAAATCGGAAAAGCTTTATATTCGACGAGAAATGTTGTCCGTTACGATTCGATCATCTAATCTCCTCGTTCCTCCAACATCCGGTCTATTCCTTCTTCAATATCCTCTCAAATAGGTAGGAATGAAAATTGAAAACGTTTGTAAATTGAAACAATTTCTTTGGGTAATACCTATCTTAAAGGACAATTCCCTTTAAAAGAAAAAGAAAAGAAAAAAAAAAACAATCTCCTACATCGCATTTTTCTTTACTCGTCAGAAAAATGAGATAAATTCTAATCAACGATATTATTCGATCAATGATAGAATACAATTGATATATGTATATATATATATATATATATATATGTTTGTATTAATTCGAGCATATCGACGAATGAGAATAATTACACGAAGTTAAGACAAAAAAAGGAAAAAAGAAAAAAAAGAAAAAAATTGAAACGAAACGCGCATACAATTCCTATAACAATTGCGTAAATATATTAAGCGTGATCGCAATCGTTGTCAGGTAATAAATAAAAATAAAAAAATAAAAATAGAAAAAGAAATAAATAAATGAATGAACGAATAAAAACAACGGTTCCCAGCAATAGCTAATCAAATATTATATAGTGTTTTTTTTTTTTTTTTTTTTTTTTTTTTATCGACTAGAGATCGAATTATCTATTTGACGAATAAAAAAAAAAGGGGTGATACTCATTGACGGACTCGACGCTACGCGAGAAGAGAACGTAAAAAAGGTTAGAAGAGTGACGAAGATAGAAATGCATACGCGCCTAAGAGAAAGTGAGAGAGAACGACAGAAAGAGAAAGAGGAAGAGAGAAAGAGAGATGGAGAGAGAAAGAGAGAAAGAGAGAGAAGATCGATGGTGGGCGGGATAGTAGTAAAGTGTTTTACCTTTCGCTCGACTATACGTCGACTCACGGAGACTTAGAAGGCACTTTAGCACACCGTTCACTCCCCCTATCTGTAGCTCACCCGCCCCCAGGCACACATACGCGCGAACCGTGAACGCTCTTCTAACCCTCGGTCCATCCCCCGGTTTCCAGCAGGTAACCACTGAAGTAGATCGCTGATGGAGAGGGTGGAAACTGCTGAACGTTGCCTTTAAGTCTTACCAAGGCCTCTCTTCTACTCTCTACTTCTATCCCCATTTCTCTCTCTCTCTCTCTCTCTCTCTCTCTCTCTCTCTCTCCTTTTATTTTCTTCTTTATGGCTTCTTTTATCCTTTTCCTTTTTTACTTTCCTTTTCCTTTTTTTTTTTTGTGTGTGTTTTTGTTTTCGTTTTATTTCGCCTCGTTTCGTTCCTTTACTCTTTCACTTTTGGTGGCGTCGAAAACGTTGCCTTTTGCAAAACGTAATAAAGCACGAGACAGGGTCAAAGTGTCGAGGTCTAAGTATCAACGGTTTCCCTCGTCGAGTAGGAACAACTATCGCCGTAGCAACCTCCCACCCTATCCCACCCAATCAACCCCACAGGACATGCCTACGTCCGAATCAATCTAATCATCAACCTACCTAAATACCTTCTAAATCAATCGCCCTTTCGGACCCCTTCAGTGCATTCCGGACCCATCGTTATTCCTCGTCACCGCCCTCGCAAACCCCCTCTCCTCCTCCACCCCTCCCCCCACCCCCTCCACCCCTCCTCCCCCATCGACCCTTTTTCACGTTTCATTCGTGCGATTTCTCCAAGTCGACGACGGCCGCTTTGTTATCGTTAGCGCCATTTAAAAAATATTCATCGGTAAAATACCGTCTAGCGAAAAGATCGGCCTGATACGGGATTGGTGCTTTTATTCCTTTTAGATTTTTGTCTCTTTTTTCTTTTTTTTCTTTTTTTTTCCTGTTCTTTTCCGGGCAATGGAGGTAACAAAAATGAACGACGGAGCACGCGACAACCCCTAAAAAATAGGAAAAGAAAATAAAGAAAGAAGAAAAGAGAAAGAAAGAAAGAATAGAAAGACAGAAAACAAAGAGAGAGAGAGAGAGAGAGAGAGAGAGAAGAGCGAGCATCCGTGAAGTTGGTTATTGGTATTTTTCATCTCTCGGAGATTATAGCGATTCGCAATAACAATTTTGCGTTGTGTTGCTGTGTACGTTTATATGTGGTAGATAGATATTTATGTATGTATGTACGTACGTATGTATTCTCGAATATTGAGTTGACTTTTCTTTTATTCTTTTTGTCGTGTTGTTATTGTTGTCGTTGAAATTATATATATATATATATATATATATATATATATATATATATATATATATATATTTTCGAAAGGAGACCAAGAGAAATATTTACGAAATTTAAAAAGCATTTAAATGAAACAACTGTCTTTTATATTTCTATTTAAACGCGTTTATCTTGAAATAAAAGTAAAAAAATAAAAAAGAAAATATAACAGAAATGAAGATAGAATTTTACGTGTATACCCACCGACAAGATATATATATATATATATATATATATATATATATATATATATATGTACATACTTATCATACGTTGTGGGTGCGTATGAAAAGTTGAAAGGAAAAAGAAAAAGGAAAGAGAAAAAATTAAAATGAGAACGAGAAAAGAACGAAGAGAAGGTGGAGGATATGAAAGAAACGAAAACGGGTCGATCTTACCGAGGTCGTCCGACGATTCTTTTTCTCAATGACTTTTTTTTCTCTTCTTTTCTCTATTTTCCTGTTTCTTCTATCTTTCTTCCATCTTTTTTTTTTTCTCTTCTTTCCATTTTCTTTTCCTTTTTTTTCTCTCATGTTAGTCGCCCTAGTAGAGAGAGAGAGAGAGAGAGAGAGAGAGAGAGTGATAGAGATTCGGCCCTTCTCCCTTTCCACTTTCGAGCGTCCTTCGTAGAGAAAGAGAGAGAGAGAGAGAGAGAGAGAGAGAGAGAGAGAGAGAGAGAGAGAGAGAGAGAGAGAGAAAGAGAGAGAGAAAGAGAGAGAGAGAGAAAGAGAGAGAGCTTGGCACTAGCTAGACCGACTACATTGGTGTATCATCCCTCCTTGAACCGTCCCGCCATTGTTTGTCGAGCGGCTATTCACGTCGCGTTAATTAGTCCACGCTCCAGTTAGTGAAAATTCAATTCGAACTAGTACTCTCTCTCTCTCTCTCTCTCTCTCTCTCTCTCTCTCTCTCTCTCTCTCTCTCTCTCTCTGTCTCTTTCTTTCTTTAACGTCGTCTTTACATTTATACGTTTGATAAGTTACAAGAGAAATTCTTTTCTTATATAAACGAGATCGATCGAATGTCTACAATGATTAAAAACAAAGGGAAAATATAATAATAAGGTTTTATATTTTGTATAAAAATTACATAGGGATATATATATATATACTTATAAAAGATTATATATTTTTATTATATACATAGACGTAGTATTATCAATTTCTTTTTAAAATTAATTTAATAATATCTATGCCTCTGTATATTTGTGTGCCGATTGCGTGTACTTTTGCATGGACGTATAGTATAATATTTTACAATTATTCTTTCTAATATATATTCACTAAAAATCCTAATAATACCTTTCACAATACAAATTTCTCGCGGACGTTGGCAGTACGAAAATAAAAAAAGACAAGACAAAGAAAAACGGGGAAAAAGGAAAGAAGAAGAAGAAGAAGTAGAAGTAGTAGAAGAAGAAGAAGAGGAAAAAAAAAGAAAATAAAGAATTACACTCCTCGACCTTTTCCTATTTTCTTTCTTTTCTTTCGAAGAAGAGGTCGCATCGGAAGGCACTAAATTTAAACGGGGTTGTACCCCGTCCGTTCAGCGAACTCCACTCTCTTCCTCTTCTACATTTTACCTTCCACCTTCTACCTTTTACCTTCTACTCTCTTCTCCTCCTCCCTCTCCAACCCTCTCTCTCTCTCTCTCTCTCTCTCTCTCTCTTTCCATGAGAGAATCGAGATCTCGATTTGGATCGTAATTTTACCCTTAGCTATACTCGATCGAGAGAAAATTCGTTTCCGCGGTAACTTCCATCTCGGGAATGTTCGTTCTCTACGAACCAATGCCCCCGTCCCCCTCTCCTCCCCTCAACTTGTCTCTCCCTATCGTTCCCTTCTTGGCCCCTTACTCCATCCGTGTCTACTTCACCTTCACCACCACCACCACCATCACCACCACCACCATCACCGCCACCACCGTCACCATCACTGTTAACCTTTATCCATCCACTCCGACAAATATCATAAATTTTTCATCGTTAATCGACCGACCAGTATTTTTCCTTTACAAGCAAAGACTTTGAAAGTGCATAGAAACGTCCGTACGACAATATTTATGTACATACATATGTACGTCCATATATCTGTAATATATACAACCCACGCATAGATCTATACATATATATATGTATGTATGTTGGTGTATATGTGCGCGTGTATGTGTGTGTGTGTTCATAGGAACGCATAGATTCACGAGTTGCAGAATTTTCGAAATATCGTTCGCAGTTCATTGCCAGCTAAACCAGCCATACTCTCTACCATTGGATTGCCGATCAATAAACGTCTCTTCTCGTTCTCTCTCTCTCTCTATCTATCTATCTATCTATATATCTTTCTATCTATCTCTCTTTCTCTTTCTTCCTCTCCCTCCATCCCTCTCTCTCTCTCTCTCTCTCTCTCTCTCTCTCTCTCTTTCTACCTTTCTCTTTCTAGTATAACCCTTCGATTTCTCTTCTCTTCTGTAATGGGATCGCTCGCGAGTATTACCAGACGGAATACAACGATGTCTCACCGCAGTTCGATCGGACGATACTTCCGATTTTCTATTTTCAATGGACCGATAATACCATTTTCCTCTTTCTCTCTCTCTCTTTCTCTCTATCTAACCGTCTATACATATCCATCCATCCATCCATCCATCCATCCATCCATCCATCCATCCATCTACATATCTTCATCTCTTACTCCCCTTTTACTCTTTTACTCTGTGATCGCTTTCCATATCGACCTGCCTTCTCTCAGGTCAAGCGCAATCCTACCCTTCGACTCCATCAAATTAATCCTGCCGAGTATTGGTAGGTAGTAGGTGTATGTGCATATGTATATGTATATGTACTTACCTACACGTATACCTCCGATATATATATATATATATATATATATATATATATATGTACGTATGTATATATATGCGTATCTATACGCGTGTACATGTGTCCGATTGAAGAGTGAGAATGAGAGAGAAAGAGA